>JALPQI010003628.1:0-21378 GCA_025490895.1 Thaumatotibia leucotreta | reverse complement strand
GAATATATAAAAAATACAGGGGTTAACTCCTGAGTTACGAGCGCTCGACTTAGTCCACTCCAATCTTTCAAAAGCAACAAAATATATTTTTGATAATAGCAATCAAAAGTTATTTGTAAACACAAAGTTGGGAATATTTGGGGCACCCTTTTTCGGGTTACGTCAAACTAGTAACTCAAACATAGCTCCCCAAATATAAAACTATTGAATGTAATTTTCGTATGATTGATAGGTATTTCTAGTACTGAAGATAAAAATTGGAAATGAAAACAATAAAAATCAGTCGAATCGGGAACCTATTGACACGTTTTAGTCAGTTAAAAACGTAAAAGGAATGCCATACACACATCAACATAAAATGTGTAACGCGATCATAACATAAATATGAACCTGAATGAACATGGCCATACCATGACGTACTAATGCGATTCAGTTTAGGTCGAGAGAAAGGGACAAGGCTATACGATTCGCATATCTCTGTCCCTTTTCCTGAACCTAAACCGAATCGTATTAATACGTCATGGTAACCGCCCTGAACTCTATAAATATTCGTAATATTCGTCATGACGCAAGTCCTTGGTATGAGTGTAATGCTCCGACTTACACTAGCGTATGTGTAATTCTACCCTTAGGTTTAATAATGATCGTTTGCCTTTTAATTTTACCTACTCGAGAAACTATGGTTGTACATGTATGCAATATATTGATTCAAACTTTCACGATTATCACTTTAATATGTTAACGGTAAACGTAGAGTCTACCTGCGATCACGAGTATAATGTCATATCCGAATCGTCAGGATATTATTCTACGTACGTAAGTTTACGATATTAAGTCCAGATTGTAATAATTCATAATTCATTTATTAGCCCCCAGGACGTCATTCAGCGTTTTCATCAACAATTTTCAACCCTACTGTCTAACATAGGCAGAGATCGGACAAATGTCCGTCATTGCTCGCAATAATATGGACATGACTCCAAAGTTGATTGAAAAATTAATAATTTAATCATTTTCAGAAAATTACCTATTTGACATCAGTAACTATGAAAACCTTTGTAAATAGTCATCTCAAAGCTTCGAAATCCAATTTCCAGAAATTATTCGTTTAATTATTCATTTAATCAAATTTTGAGGCATATCCATATTATTGCGAACAATGACGCACATTTGTCCGATCTTTGAACATAGGAGACAAGCGGGTGCGGCCGTTACAATAACAGTTCTTGCGTACTTGACACCTCTGCGACTGGCGGCGGCTGATAATGGCTGCGCCACAGGTGCCCCGCAAACCTTCAGCCAAGAGATCAATTCTTAAGTGGGACTTTACAATATTAATATTGGATTAGTATAGTATTTTGACTTAAGATGTTTCCCTTTGTTTATTGCGTACTTATTAGGTACTCATAAGTACGTACATACATGCCAAATAAGTAAGTGTATGTATAAGTTAAATGCAGCAACAATTCATTTTGAAAACAGATTTTATATGTCATTGCAATCGCGAATTGTTTGATATTTCAAAATAGCTGATGGAAATAAATTAGTTAAACACGCAAATCGTTTTAGAGCGAGTCAAACGTTCAACGTTTTTAATTTTATTTATAATTCATTTTCAATTCTGACTTGAATCTCGTTATAATCCATTGAATTGATTTTATATTCATACAAACGGAATGCAGACCTCTTAGATCGTTGCCGAACACTAAGCCTTTACATCCGCTAATAATAACTAAAGGAAGCCGAATGAGATTCAATTTAATCTCCCAACCGCCGATTGAGTTATCTCGAAACTTGTTAGACGTATGGTAACGTTTGATATACGCTTGTTGAATTTAATAACATATATTCTAGTAGAACAAGAAAAATGTGCGTTAGATGTGTAAAATAAGTATTTTTATGTCATAGTTAAGCTGAATCAGTCGAAGATATCTTTAGGTGAACGTATAAAGTGAAAACAGAAGAAATAGGTATTAATACGATCTCAAGTCAGGTCCAAAAACATTATTATAACAAAAGTAGGTAAAATAACTACTAAGTGTAGATATACTCGTAGCGTGATTATATTTCATTGTATTAAAAATGACACTAAAACTTGTCAGGACACTATATATTGATTTAAACTTTCACGATCTGCCAGCGACCACGGGGGTAACGTCATGCCCGAAACGTCAGGATAATATTAAACGTTAGTTTACCCGATTAAGACCCGTTTGTCGTTAAAATGTGATTGTCAGGGCACTGCCGCGTGTTAATTTTACAACTCATGCAACGTTTTCATACCTCAAAAATTAACTTAATTAACCTGCGAAAATATTTTCATATCATGACATATCATTTTGCGTTTTAATAATTGAATCACTTCAAAATTTAAAAAGAGAACCGGGGCGGGCATTAATATTTTAGTAGGATTATTTCGGGCCACGTACTCGACATGCAGATGCTGGTTTAATGTATCCTTTACGGCTCACTTTGATGGAGTTATTCCTCAAAATGTCGGTAGCATTTCTCTCGCTATCTTATTATTTCAGCGCGGGAGTGGCGCGTACCCAGGGAGATAGAAAACTTTATAATTCAGTCCGTAGTTCGGACAATCCGGCTCGACGCGGTCCCTGCACCCTCGCTCTTGCCGTAATTAATGTTTGCTCCAATTATAACGCCACAAGAATATGTAACGAATTTTTTCGGCGTTCCGCCTCTTCAACTTTAGCCATAAACCTAATGTGCCAGCGTAATCACATTATATTCCACAGGGAACTCTACTGACGAGCGTATTTTTTAAACATAATTATATTTCGTGCAAAAAATTATGCTCGATTATACGTTCTCAAAATTCATTATATTAACCGTAACAATTCCAGATTTTCTTTTCTTACTATTATTATCAAACCGGAATCAGAAAGGGATTTGAAAGTACCGTTGACACAACAAATGACACAAAATTTACCAAGAAAGAGTTGTTTATAGATGGAGTGAGTGATTAATTAATTTATTGTCTGTAAGTCTCTGCACTTAAACTATGATAAATGAATATAACTATGAATATATCGTACAGTACTTTCAAATCCCATTCTAATCGCGGTTTGATAATAATACGTTGGGTTGAATATATATATATGAAAAACAAGCATAATGTATGTAACAAAATTGTCGACGCTTCTATAAGCGATGTAAGAGATCGACTACAATCCTTCCTGCTATTTAATCTTAAAGAATTTTATCTTAAAAATATTTCCGAGCTCTACGAATTCTTCGGCATTATCGAGAAACGAGAAGTTAAACATTTTCCCCTGGAAGTGAGTGAGCTAATACACTGTACCGATAGCCACGACCACTGGGAGTGGCTATACATACGTCATACGTGTCATACTGGATACATACGTCACATGTATCCAGTATGACACGTGCGCGTCACTGACAAGCGATGTGCCATCAAATACGAGATTTCCTACGCTACAACGCGCATGTCACACACACACACACGTGCTCGTGCTGCACACGCATCCGGTGTGACTCGGCTTTAATCGATCATAAAGCTAAATATACTTTTCACACCACCTATTCTAATACGGGTCTTTTCTTCCCTGCTAGGAGGGATCAAAGTGGCACTTTTCTGTTCAAGGATTTTCTATTTCCAGCCTAAAAAATTACAATATGAAAATAAACAATACGTTCATAATTCATAAAAAATTCTTCAGAATCGATTATTTACATAAATATTAAATATGTGATATATCTTTTATATCATAGGTGGTGTGAAAAGCAATATGTGTCACACGAAATCAAAATTATTTCGTCTTGGGCGTTAACGCTTGAATCCTTCATTACGCTCAGGGTTCCACTTTAGAATCCCTCCCTACGGTCGGGATTCAATTGTGGAATCCGTCGCTCCATTCAGGATTAAATATACGCCCACGCCGGAAATATACCATTTTGATCCCTTATGACACAATCTACTATTTGATCTACATTACATGCCACTATCGGCTTTGCCTTGTTTCACTCTAGGCCGTAAAACAAACGAGCCGCAACGAGCGATGTAAACGCGCCCGTTACAATTTCCATTCTGTAACTTGATCACGGATCAGCGAGGGCGGCCTCGCGAGCACTCTTCGCGATTGCACCCAATAATCTAGGTACTTGGTTTTTTCGGCAACAACGAATATTTAATCACGTATAAAGTGCAAAAGTGGGTGCTTACTTCGATCTTGCATTTGGCCTTTGTGAATCCGCATTAACTAAATGGTCAGGACTAGTTACAAAGTAATTATGAGGTCGTACACGTACTTTGATTTGTTTGAAAATTGGACACGTTTGATACTCTAATCAGGAACTCAGTTAATTTAGCGGTTAATACTGGATGTTTCCAGTAATAGTAAATTTTTGTGTATATTTTTAGTAGACACGTGGAAGTAGAGCAGCATTATTATTTTAACATATAACACACAGGCCGACCAATAAGACAGTCGCCTGATAAGGCACTAGACCACTCTTCTCTCTCGAGTTTTAGGCCTTACATACTAATTTAAGCTATCTATAGTTTTATTACCCTCTTAATGAACATTATGGACACCAATAGTCTGAAATAAATGCTTTTTATTTTATTTTAATCAGATGCCAATAATATGATGATAAAAAAAACTATTACAAACAAACCACTTCTTAAACTTGAACCTAGAATAAATACACAAAATTTTCAGTTTAAACAGCAAAATAATCTCATTGATGAACATGATTAGATAATAATAGGTGTAGTAATAGGTTTGTAATACACCACGTGTTGCTTTACTTATGTTGTTAGAAAGAAACAGTAAGGTTTCATTTCAGTTAATCAGAGACTGGTAGATCATTTTAATAGAACGTTAACAATGGTAACGATCACCGTAGAAACGTACTAAAGGAGAAGTTTCTGTAAAATTTACTGTGAATAATGTAAATATTAGGGTCAGGGGCCTGCCTTCATTAAATTTTAATAGAAAGTGAGTTTAATTACTTAACCTTACATTATTTTCTTTACTTTCCCAAGGTTAGAGCAAATTTAACATACGTACTAAATATACCCATGTAGCCTTAACATACTTAAGCGAATTTTACAATTTCACATCATTAAATCCGATTTTGTTATGAAAATATGTTTCACGTTACTCAGACATCAGAACCGGTTCAGTCTCGTGGCTGTTTTGTGAATCCGACAATCACCTTCCCTTCCTTCATATATTATTTTCTGACAGACAAGAAACCCAACGCGAAATAAGACGGTAATAAAAATAAGTTAAGCGCGAACTTGCTCTAAGATAAAACAGGGCTATAATAAAAATTAAAAAACTGACTTTAACCGATTTCTCCAAGATCCCCGATTTGTTTACATCATTGGTTTGCTCAAATCCTACTTTCTGAATGCAAATTCTTGTAAATAAATGAACATTACCAAAAGCGCCATACATATACCTATAACATTTGAAGAGATCCCTCGATTTCCCCAAGATCCCATCCTAGGACCCCAACTTGGTGCCAACGGGACCATCTCCGAGTTATACACATTCGATCACAAAAAAAAATTAAAATCAGTTCCCGATTCTCGGAGGTAACATGTACATAATACATAACATACAACAAAAAAAAACAGTCGGTTAAAAATATTAATGATTGTCGTCCACATGTATCTTAGTTACTAGGTATATCAAGCATATATACTCGTAAGCATGACTCAAAAGAATGACTGTGTGAAACGAATAGCAATGAAACAAAGATTGAATTATATTATTGCAGTATGTGAATTATATATTACGACTGCCCATTTTGCTTATTGCAAATGTATAATGTAATTTAAATATTTAATTGAAAGTTGTCATAAATGTATGTATACCTATATGTGTATAATATAACATTGCCTCATAATTCTCATAAAAATAACCTACACCTTTTATAATTATGTAACTTATTTACCAGGGGCCCATTTCTTAATAAAAAAAGCTTCAAAAGCTTGTAACTTCTAATACAAATGGAAGTCTCTTTTTGACACTATTAATTAGATAAGGACTTCCGCTTCTATTACAAGTTACAAGCTTTCGAGAAATGGGCCTCTGTACTTTGACTTGTAAAATATTGGCTTTTATTAATAAATATCTTGTTGGTCTTTAGGTACGTATGTTAATGTTTACCTGCTACATTTTAATTAAAATAGTTGTTTGATACATTTTAGACACAAAAATAATTCGTATATAGATTCATTACTTTTATTAATTTAATAATATTGGTATAACTAAAAAAATCGTTTTGGAATAATTCGGTTCAGGTAATGCCTTAATCGAGAGAAAAACCAGCTAAGAGAATTTCGGGCCACGTTCAGTAGGGCCACGTAGGGTTTAGTAGTTATTCAAACATAGCTGGGCGAATTATATTTGAAATAGTTTTCTTTTTAACGATATACCTGCATATGTTGTAGTAATTTGCTTTAATTTACTATGGAGAGAATATTAATATATCGAATATAATACGGACCTTTGCATTTATTTAGAATGGTGCGTTTAACCCGGGGAGCACGACCCAGGGTATCTCATACCCACCCCTGTCACTTATGTCAATAATGACAAAGTCTATTTTCCAATGACTATTTTTCACCTCATGCTCGCCGGGTTAACTGTTTCTAGAGACAGTAAAAACTTTTGAACAAGATAAAAATTCACTATGACTTTCTGTTCCATCCTCATATTTAAGTCTTAGGAATCCTGAACTAGCTTACAGGGTAACTTTTGAAACCTTTCATAATAAACCATTGTCATGAAAATTGATACCATCCGCTTGGCAAAGAATTACCCACCCCAGTACTTACTGGAAATGATTGGAATCACTAAGTACTTACTAAGTAATCACACCCGTTTAGGGTGCTTTACGTCTAACTATACATGTATCTATAACTTAAGTGCTATGCAGAATAACCGACTACGACTGCACCTAGCTTAGAAGCTGCGTCGAAATTGCAATACCATTCAAGGCAGGCTTTAGCAACTTGTCCCTTTAAAGCATAGTTCCACAACTGTCTTACTCTTCGTGTCATTGAATTTCTCTTAGTATTGTTGCATTTCTATTACCTGCATGAAATGTCAATGTCTATTTATCTAACAAAAAGAATACCTACTGACTTTAACAAAATAGATCGCAAAAAAAGTAAAGACTATTTTAAGACATTCATTCCATCAATTTGTAATAAGACTGGGCATTTCTCATGTACTCATTATCTTCTTCTTATATTTTAAAGACAAACGGGTCTTAATCGCGTAAACTTACGTTTAATTTATATCCTGACGTTTCGGGCATAACGTTACACCCGTGGTCGCAGGCAGACTCAATATATGAGTGATAATCGTGAAAGTTTAAATCAATATATCTTCTTCTTCTTCACCATCAGCGTGTGTTTGCCTACCGTTGGGCATACGCCTCTCAAAATTTGCTTCATTATAATTATAAAAAAAGCTTGCAAAAGCATGTGATTTTATATGTTCTGTACTATATTATATAAACTGGAATTCGTAATATAGATTTCCAGTATGCCTTGCTTGATGCCGCATAAAAAACGGAATCTAAAAAATGTCCATTATAACATTTGAAACAGTGCCAGAAGGCCTGTAAGTTGATCGACCGTGAAGAAATGCATGTACCGCGCGGAATCCCGTAGGAAGGCGGACAAAGCTGAATTGTAGCGGAGCGTTGTCGCTCTGAGCAGACGGCCTCAATAAAACTCTATTGCCATTGCCGATACTTTTCCGACGTACTGTACACATTTATATATTATGCATTTTCAGCATGGGTAAACACTGCGCAATGCGACTATTTCGAGTTCAAATTCGAGAACTGTTAAAGCATAACAATATGCTTTGCGGAATGATTCGCTTTGTGCCGAGAGTTAGTTTTAGTTTGCGCACTATTTTACTCATTACGTTTTAGTGTCCAGTAATTCTATTGAATTCAGACTATCCCGAGCGACGAATTTTATTGATACATTTACAACTACCTAATCGATATGTCAAAAAATTATAGTTACTCGTAAGTGACTGTTACAGCAAATTATTTACTCGCACCTATCTGATATGAAAAGAGTTTGTAGGTATACTTACATATTACGAGTATACTTAATATTTTTACCGTGCATGTTACCCATAAGACATTACCTACTATAAGGTAGGGTGTAAGCCGTGTAAGAAAGTGGGCCCTTTATCTTATAAAAAGTAAAAATTATGTTTTTACCTAATAATAGCATACTTTTATGATAACAAGGGAGAAGCATAAACTTGAATATGTCAGATAGCTCATACATAGGTTTCTAAACTGTTTCCATTCCAAATTCTGCATGGCATCTACATCTTCCACCGATTTTAATGAATGTGCATCTCAAAAACGAATTTCATTATATTCACGGCGACACTCAATCCCAAACGGAGATTCTCGCGTTAGCGGCAAAGCGGTGGATAATGTAAAAGTGCATATTCAGCTATCGAATTGTGGCATACGATGCAACCGGCTGCCGCTCCCCGAGGACGGGGCTGGGTTGGCGACTTGCAAATACTACTTTCCACAGACATTCGTGGAATTATATATCGTTTTACAGAACTTCAGTCACGGCATTTTATAAACTATAATTTGTAAATAAACATTTACTTAATAAAATAAAATAAAATTATATATTCATCAATGCAAGGATCGAGCCAGTATTAATCCACCGACAATTGAGACTATTTTACGCAATAATTTCCACTACACTACAGATATTATACACCCAATTAATTAGTCGATTCTTTCATACATAAGGTACGCACTATTATAGCCAAATGTACAAGATCACTTTTCTACGGAGCTGATGGTAACAATTAATTAACATACATAGGTACTTTTGTTATTCGTTGAAGACAAGTGGTAATGTTTTTTTTTTCATTTCGAAATATACAGAACGCATATAATTTCTGTCGAGGTATCGATAACTTGGCGCGTATTATATATAATATATAGCGTGTGTATTTGATAAGGGCAAATATTTTGATGGTGATTGCTATCGGACCTAGGGAACCTATTTACATAATTTTTTTTAGGAAATTAGGGTGTTTTTGCATACAAAATAATTGAGCACACAATGTATTGCATGCACTGGTATCCACATTAATTAACGTAGACGTAAGTATCTAAACGTCATACGAGTGTCATGTCAGTTGGGGGTTGTTCTCAAAAAAGTGGCATCGGCAGGTTACCCTGCATTTTAGGAAACGATTTTGTCACCATGTTGCCTTAGGTCTTGTGTCACACTTGTTTCACAGACATCAAATAAACAAAAAAATCTTTAATTACCTAGCAAATGTAATAAAAAAGTTTAATGTACATTTTTTGCGATAGTTTCATTAATAAAATCATTTTTGTGTACTAAGGCATTTAAAAAATAAAAACAAAACAATTTTTTTTACAGGTTTGACTAAAACACATTTAACATTTTTTGCTTCTTTTAGTCTCAGGAACATGCTGTTAGAATTTTTCCCTTTCCTCATGGGCACCTTGTATATAATAATAACAACAAAATATAATGAAATGATTATCTTATACGATTCGTAGGATCAGATATTATAGCTGGATTAATTATACGCCCGTATAAAATATACACGCTGTATTGTTCTGATTGAGGTATATTATAAAACGGCCAACATCTAATAATACAAGTGACAGAGTGATGGATGTCATCATAGACGATATAAGCACGTCGATCATAACCTCACAAAAGTGGGAGCACGGGGAGCAACTACAGTGAGCGATTGTTTTCGTACCTTCTGAAATATAAGAGCACTAAATTGAGATGTCAAGGTGACTACGAGTTGTATTTTATGATGCATCTGATAGTTAATCTGCGGCAAACAGTACGTCACCCTGGTGCCCTAGGCGTCATTATTTACTATATTTAGGGATACTCAATTAATGTATTAATTTGTTTAAAATATAGTATGTCTAAAATTAAAATGATTTAAGTACCTACTGTGTCAGTTAGGTATCAATAATGATTACAAAATATGGAGTTTATCGATTTTTCTTAATAACTCTTCAAGTGTTCAAAATACGAGTATTTCGTGTCTACCACGCATTGCACTTATTCCTTCTAGAACACAGCCACGTACGTAACTAAAATAAGTTTAAGTGTGCTGTATAAAACTATATTCAAAATAACACAATAATATGAGAAATACTTTCATGATTAAATAAATCTAATATGCTAATGCGTTTGTAGAAATACGAATAGTTGGGTATTTTTATTTATATTTTAAGGCAGCAGTGGTGACGCTTATACAAAAAATGGACTTTCTCAACTTTAAATGCATCATTGGGTACTTTACGTGCGCCGTCTTCAACTCATTCTATCAGAAATTTATAGTAAATATTAACTCACAATAAAATGCTCGTACAAAATGTAGCTTCAGCTTGCAGCGATTGACGTTTTGTTCACGCCTCGCTCGCTTCGTCGCAACGGGGCGTATTTACACAACACAAGATCCCGCTATGCCTTACCCCTTCCTTTAGAGCTGTCTACGCTCGTTTCAAACATTTTTACTGACCACTTCGAGGAACGCCAACTTTTTTACCCGCATTACTTAGCCAGAAATAGGATTTTCTGGAATGTAGGCGAATCGAAAATATTTTTCAAGCGCCGACGAACTTTTGTTGTCGAAGCTTTAAGTTTTCCTATCGACTAATATGGAAAACCATGAGATAAAACGTAGCCTCCAAGCAAATTCCCCAATAACGTTAAAAGCTCATTCTCTAAAAGTGCCGGCTAAGTTAGTTTTCACATATTTTCATTTTTGCATCGTTATCGCGTGAAGCCAAAATTTTCCACTTACAAAGAAACTTTTAAAGCCACACCTAGCTCGTGCATACAATTTTAGCACGTTAAAGGGTAAAATTCAGAAATTTTATTATCATCATTATCAAGTTCTCTTCTCTTAAATAACATTTTGTTAATAAACAGTTTTGTTCTTGTGAGTAACCTTTTATAGGTATCGATTTTTGCTTTACAAAAGGTGTCTGTCTAATTTATGAACATTTGCAATAATTGTTATCAACAGATTATGTAAAATTATGTTTTTCTATTAATCTACCTTTATTCCAGTAACAGTTAAACTGGAATAAAAAGCCTTTAAAAGAAGTGTACCTAATACTTATTCGGTGGATATAAGTCAGCCTACTATGTGATCTCAATCTGATTTTAGAATGAAAAATGACATGACTCCTAACTTTTGCTTATATTCAGAATATTATACAATAAATATGATTCCTAAATCTACCTACAAAATACCTAACGCTCTCGAATTAATTGATTGATGTAGCCCATTTTCCAGATTACACGTTAAACAAATGAATTATTTGCATGAATGCAGTGGTATAAGTAATAACTATTATTATAAAAAATACTCATATTACTTATTATTCATATGATGGCAACTAACTTCCGATTAAAGGTCGTTACAAAAACATTACTGACAAATGGTGTAAAAAAATACCAAGATATCAACTTCCAAGATGAAATAGACGTCGTCTAATAATCAAATACGAAATAAGTTTAAGTTCATATAATTATTAATGAGAGCTAAATCACTTTTCTTAATCCACTACATTTACATTATTGTATATCTATAAAATCTAATTCTAGGTTTGATAATAATATCATTTATTAGCTTGGCACCTAACGTTTCATTGAAATGTAACTATGTAATTCAAATATATTATTTCCAGTTCATTATTTGAAGTGAATATTTACAAAGAAGATTCAGACTGTTTTAATAAATAAGCTTGAGAAATAAACTTATCTTACAAATAAACTTTTCCAAGACGGTTCTAGTTTGAACCAACGACCTCTAAGCACCAGACACAAGTTAATTTCGATGGCTTATCCGTCTTTTTGAGTAAAATCACGTTCTACAAATGTTTGCTGGCAGAGCGTACGTCGAGACAACCATCTAAATCTAAAACAAAGTTATTGAAACTTTTGTCATGTGTGCGTTACACTGCGACCTCGAGCGGCGACATAGGAACTTGATACTTTACTAACTGTATCAAATAAACCGCATTATACCTATTCGTACACTGTTCCCTTTTAAGTTCGTTACCGTATGATATTATTAAATAAATATGACAGGTACACGAATATAGTACATTACTACCGAGGCCGGGAAGTGACTGGTTGCCGGCCGAATATATGTAGACTAGTACTAGAGGATAGTATTCGGAAGGCAACCCGTCACTTTATGGCCGAGGTATGTATAATGCTTTTCTCAAACATGCAATGAAATAAAACAAAAAATGTGTCTTCTTTCTAAGAAATTATAAGTCAGCTACATAACTAAGTCTTTGAAACACAACAAAAGTCAAATACGACACCGACACCTCATTTTTTTTTAAGATTGACCTGTTTGGAAGTTGCAAATTTTTACATTTAAAAAGCGGTATTCCAATTAATTGCATGCAGTGATCGGGGCCGACGGATCGCGCCGTATAATACTGCTTTTTAAATATTATTTTGAGTAGTTATTGTACATTTATTTTAAATTATATAATTTAAATACCTAATTATAACTGCAAAAATTTGCCAACAATTTTTTTTATACTAATATTCATCATCATCATCATCATATCAGCCGAAAGACGTCCACTGCTGAACATAGGCCTCCCCCAAAGATTGCCACAATGACCGGTCCTGCGCCACCCGCATCCAGCGGACTCCTGCGACCTTCACCAGGTCATCGGTCCACCTTGTGGGGGGCCTACCCACGCTACGCCTTCCGGTACGTGGCCGCCACTCAAGAACCTTCCCGCCCCAACGGCCATCGGTTCTACGCGCAATGTGCCCCGCCCACTGCCACTTCAGTTTAGCGATTCGGAGAGCTATTTCGGTTACTTTGGTTCTGCTGCGGATGGTCTCATTTTTAATCCGATCACGCAGAGAGACTCCTAGCATAGCCCTCTCCATTGCCCTTTGGGTGACTTTGAGCCTTCTTATGAGCCTTATACTAATATTACTTACAGATAATTATTGGCTAAAAGCCAAGATGCCAGGTCACAACCCTATGTCAAATGAAAATTAAAAAAGAGGCACTTGCCGGCCTAGGCCGGCAACGAGGCACTTCCCGGCCACTTTTAAAGCACGTAACTACAACATTTCATTGCATGTTTGAGAAAAAGTACTTTATGGGCACCTACCATATACCTACCTATCGTAGGTACGTATCTAAATATGAGGACCTAATAATTACTCGTATCTTAACATAACATATACATAATTTAAGCAAAATGGTGTTCATTTTTCATAACCAATCATTATAGTATTTCTTTTGCAGAAAAGAGACAGTATCTATGTTAGAGTCTGTGGTAGCTAGTTTTAACCCGCACTGAAAAAGGGGGCGTGGAGCTACTTCTACAGATTAAGGGAAGCCATGCCTTTACTTAGGCACAGTATAGCCATTTTGTATAGCCATTAAATAAATATTTATTAATTATGAAATTATAAGAGCGAAGAAAAGGTTGCATGATGACAATTGCAGACTTGTATGATGACAATTGATACGATAATAACGGTTGATCCGATTATTTCTAAAATAGCTCGTAATATTATACTGCCTGTGAATGAACAACGGTTAAAAAGCCGAAGAACATAATTGTTTATAGTACCTATGCACTGGCAGAATTATTTATTGAAACACCAACATTAAATATTAGACAGTATGTACAATACAATACAATACAAATACCTACTCTTTATTGCACACCTAAATAAATGAAAACAATTACAGAGAAAGTAGCGAATTGACTAAAGGTAGACAACAGGCAGTCTTATCGCTAAGAAGCGATCTCTTCCAGACAACCTTTAGGTATCGCAAATAATTAGAAAAGAAAAAAGTATCGGTTCATAAAATTCATCTGTCAAATACTTAGGTATGTTCCTACGTTATGAAAATACGTACGCTTGATAGCTTTCGAATGACATCATACATCATCAGCCTATCAGGCTGGACGTAACCCTCAGTCCACTGCTGAACGTATAAGGAGGTAAATGCCCATAATCGCCACGCTGAGCAAACGGATTGGCGATCGCAGTAGTGTATCCACTATGATGACGCTGCTGCCGATCATCAATCTTCTATCAACTAATGGTCAGTGAGAAATTCAATCCCTGAGTAGACCCTTACGACACCTGTGGGAAGAGGTGGGGTGGTGACAAATGTATTCTTATTGCCGTCACTACACGGCTACATAAATAGATAGGTACTTGTAATGTTCAAACTGTTAGACAAGCTAGCAGGACGGGACCAGCTACATAAGAATTTGGTTTTTGCCTTTTTGACTACAGAATCCTAAATATAAAAGTAAATTTATTGGAGGAATCGGTTGGGCCCATTTGACCGTAGCCACCGAGAGGTCCGAGAGTGATCGGTGGTTTGCCCGATGGTCACGTTCAAGTAAAGTTGTGTAAAATCGATAGGTACCACATCATTTATTTTCATTGAATTATATGTAAATCGACAATCGCTGACTTATTAATATGTTTTAGGATTCCCCAGGCACACTGCGCAACATTTAATACATATTTATAATATTGCTATATGTCTGTATTATTCATGGCTAAATGTATCTAGTAATGTATTAAACAGTTAGCTAAATACATTTATTACAAGAAACTAGACTTATTTTAAATACAACTACAGTGATAGATTGGCCCCTACGAAACCATAAGTACCTACACAACTCGACATACTATTAAATGATGGTTTTAGTAAGGTAGGGACTACGACTAACGGCATACCATTGTATACGCAAAAATCTAAGCTATTTGTAATTACTTCCAAAACACAGTTAAAACAATAATTCCAAATGAAACGCTGCAAAACATGAGTTAATATAATATTGTGTAATGTATTTATGTAATGTATATATTATTACCTAAGGTATCTAATTATGCCTGCAATAACTACTGTCTATAATTACCTCCATATAGAAGTGTACCTACTCAAATAATAAAAGGCAGCAATATAACAAAAGAATACCTACAGCAACAAAAACAAAATCCATGCAATAAAACATTATCGACGAGAGGATTGTTCAGACTGGGACTACGAAACTTTTCGATACGATAAGAAAATGCGAAACGATGTTTGCTTCAGAAGAACTTTGCGTCGTAAAATATTTAAGTTTTGTTATTTTACAGAATTCGATTTGAACCATGCATGTAGGTACATAAATAAATACCTATAAACATGGTCTTTGTCTACGTAAGACTGCGGCTGTCGTTTAAAAGCTTACTTAATGTATAGCACGTGCTCGTATTGTATTGAGCAATAAAAATTATTTAAAATAGTCACCTATAAAGTACCTACTTATTTCATGTTCATATTGTTCATGTATAAATAAAAATAAATAACAAATATCTTGGGACATCTTAGGTACATAACGGTTAGGTACAAATCGACTTAGGCCCACGGTAAGCTCAATTAAGGTTTGTGATGTGGGTACCAAGTGAAGATAAATATAATAGATACGATACATACAGGGTGTTTTTTATACCATTAGTCATATCGCAATATGTGTTGTGTAAAGGCGTAAAAAAATATTTGGTAAAACAAAAATAATCCATTTTTCATTATCCTTTTTGTTATAGATTTTTTTTTAAATCCTGTTATCTAACGAATATTTGGTCACTATGACCACTTGCTTACTTTGCGTACTGCCCCACCAACCCACCATCTCATAACTGTCAAATCAGATTGGAAAGGGTGTTTGAGTTTGCAACTTTAATTAACCCGCATAAGGTAACTAATTCAATGCGTTATAACGTACGTAACAAGTTTCCTACGCGTGGTGGGGAATGGAGGTGGAGCTTAACTTGCAGGTAAATCTCACGAGACAGCATTATCAGTCTATCGCATACAGTACTAATAATGAGGGTATTTTGAGTTGCGCGCCGATCTGAGGGTAGTTTGACTCGAGCGCGTTCACGCAAGCGCACTCCTTCTTTGTTTACAGAGTGCTGTACAAATGGCACATGGCATCTTGCGATCAGCCGAGCCAGCATAATTTGACCTCAAGAACGGAGTAACTTAAATGTTCCGTCATACAAACGCGTACTGGTTTACCTCAGATATCGATTCTAATGCACTCTCTAAGCAAATTGAATTGTTTATGACGACTAGCAGGTACAGGTAGGTATGCGCTTGGGCAGTTTTAATCAAATAACAATCGTGTGTGCATGTAGTTAGGACATTTTATTCATTGTTTAGTGCCGATGGTGGGGTGAGTGACGTCGGCTGATCGGTGCTTGTGATGAACTCCTGATTGGCTAAGACTTGACTACTCAAACCTGCTACCCTTTTGTCTGCCATCGAATCGAACGGATTGAAACAAACTTGCCTAGTGACCACAAATTATGTTTTTGTCGGATAAAAAACGGGAAAAAAAAACTAAAAAAAAGTGTCACTTTTTTTTCAAAAATGTTGTGTACTGGTGATCGCGAATGACATATCCAAATTTGGCTAACGACATAACAAACACCCTGTATAGGTACTTGAATACATATACAACTATGATCAAAGAACAAATATTCGTGATAAATAATAAATACCTACCTACACAAATTATGCCCTCGCCGGGTTCCGAAGCCGAAACCTCGAGCTTCGTAGGCACTACCACCTAGGCTACGGAGCCTGAGACATAATTATTTAAATGAAACTTTTTATGTGAGTACTGTTGATGACGACATACAGTGTGTCAATCGAATATTTGCGACCAATTAAACCAGGCATAGGTTTAATGAGTTTAATTATAAAAATCGGCCAAGAGCATGTCGGTCCATACTCAGTGTAGGGTTCCGTGGTTATTCAAAAACGGCTAGGCCGATTATATTCGAAATAGTTTGATTTTTAAGTATTATATAAGCCCACTCATGATTTTTTTTTATATTTTAGGACCTACGGATCAAAAGTTAGAAGGGGGGCACAATTTTTTTGTTTCTGGAACGATTATCTCCGATAATATTGACTTTAGAAGGAGACTTTCTTTTAAGACCCTTATTTCTTTTAAGAGACTTATACAATGATACCCCACACTATAGGATTACAGCAAATAAAAAAATCATCCCCACTTCATCAGTTGGGGAGGTACCTCAAAAAAAACATTTTTTCTAGTTTTTATTCAACCACTTTGTTGGCATGATTAATATAGTATACCTGTACCAAATTACAGGTTTCTAGTACTAACGGCCACTGAGCTATGCTGCGGACTAACGAAACTACTTAGAAGCCATTTTGGCTACGGAACCCTAAAAAACGGTTTTAAAGCTACTTACTCCATTATTTATAACCACGCAATATTTTTTGAAGATTTCCTCAGTAGCTGTAATCATAGTTGTCAATTTTATGACATACCACGATTTCAGCTTTTAAGTGTAGGTACTGCAATTGTATAAAATCTTACTATCGTAGTGTAATTGCTGTCTTATGATAACAACCATCCAGATATTCGCCTGTATTGGATATACCTATTAGGTATTACCTACACTAGGTATGTATAACATATACACTTACAAAACAATCATAACTCTGAAACAAATAAAAGTATCGGGATTTTAACCCAAAACCTCCAGCTACGTAAGCAAAATCTTGCGGAGGCCGTAACATAATAGAAAAATGTTAACGTAAGCGCAATCTTACAATAAGTCTCTAGTCTTTTATACCAAAGTAGGTAGCAAACAATACGAGCATCGAAAAAGTCAAATCTCTGGTCAAATCAATACGATTATCTTTTGTGCATTTCTTTTGACTTTTACTGGTCGCCTTATTTTGTGTTATAGTCTGTGATTTCTAAGAATGAACTTTTGATAGTTATATATTAATTCTTATTAATATGAGGGTAAGACTCACCATTTTTCGATAGCCTTAACGTCATAGACATAAGGGTTATTTCTAAACGGTCAAAGTTCATTCTTAGAAATCTCAGACTACAGATACCTATTGTCTTAAGTTGCAAATTTTTTTATTGGTTGAAATCATACTTTGTGACAAACTGGAGATCTTGTAATATTGTTCGAGTTCGAGAACGCTATGCGTCAGATTTTTTTTCTATGACATTCAAATTGTACCTTTGAACAAAAATCTGCTGATCATACTTATCCTAATTATTGTGCAACATATTGCTATAATTTATTTACCATGATGATTTAAAGTAGGGGCATCGAAAGAAGTCGTTTTTGACAGCTCACAATAGTGTTGTGAAACGCTCGATTTTACCGTCGTAAAATTTTCAGTCAAGTGCGAAAGGGCGTTAGATCTGGTACTTGCCATTAAAAAAAAGTCTTTTAGGTAATCCGAACTAAAACAGTGTTTGGTAATCTTACTTAGAATCATTACGTTGGTAAACTTGCGTGCTAGCTCAAAGTGCAATGTAGGTATGCCAAATAGAGAAATGCCGTATATACAGTATATAAAGTCACTAAAACCATTTATTAAAATCAGAGCACATCTAGGTGATAAATAACGTAGTGGTACATAAATTATTATTCTACGAAAAATAAAATTATACGTGATTTTATAACAATTTTGACATTTATCTGGTTGTCAAGTTCAACACAGCCTGTAAAGCCGCGTATCCATCGGGCACACGGGCTCGCGAGGACCTGTCGAAACCATAACAAACTTTTAGAAAATATGTGCGTACCTACTATTAAAGCATTTATTCGTACCTCCATAAAAAGGGTTTACTTATTTATTTCGATTGACGTATCGGTAAATTGCAGCAACAGTAGTAACATCACTATTCCGTACAGGCAACAATGAAGTTTGACATTTGCTCCATTATACTAACTGTGAATATTTACAGAACTTCATGTGCAAACAAACGTCAAAACCGACTTCTTACGATGCCTTTACTTTAGTATGATATTTATTATTTAATGCGCGTAATCTGAAAACAAGAGTCAACTGATTTCTCAATACTCAATACTAATGGGCGCATTACCTAGAGTCACTTAACATAATATTTTAAGACACAATGCACCTAAAATAGTATTCATGTGAACCTGTGCTGAAGCTCGCTGTACATGCCGTAGAGTTTACAGATGTCTTGAAACAAATGCCGGCTGCGAGACATTTTACCTCCTCAACTATTCCAATGAAACACAAGCCAACATTTCTGCTGAAATTTATTCCAAGCCACGTGCTTGCGCATAGTAAACAACATATGTGGAACGAAATTAAACTTTCGTTAACTTAAAATCTTGTACAAACTTCGCGAGTAAGTTAATCATAGCGAACAAATTTCAGAGAATGTACTCAGTGTAAATTAAGTCTGTAGCCACGGTAAGGAGGTAAGTATTATAAATATCTCAAATTTAGAAATGTATTTTGCATAATATAAGAATAACGTTATGACTCGATATTTCAACGACAGATGTTTAAATTTAGTAGGGAGCAAATTCACTTTTTTAAACTTTCTATGATAACCTTGGTATAACTTATTAGGTTATTATATAACAATTTAGTAGTATTAGCGTACAATGTGTAAATAACACACATTTTCTTATTCAATCTTAAAAGATCGCATAAGTGAAACACAGTTATTGATTGAAATCTACCTAACCTAACCTATGTACATCTAACATTGACCATTTTGGCATTGTACCGGGGATGCTTCCTCACTGTATCGCAATGCTGACGCGTTGTGCGAGAAAGTTGCCAACTCTTCGCCATAATTAATTTAAATAAATTATGTTCCCCGAACAGCATGTCATGTGGTATTGATGCCATGACGAAATTTAATACAATTGCGTATTTCAAACTGATATCGAAGGTCCGGAAACTATGGACGTTACACGTCAAAAGTGTTCAATAAGGACATTGTCAGTACTGAAGGACCGCCGGCCGCCGGCATCAGATGTGCAATGTTGGATGTTTAAGGGATTGTCTCGGCGACGTCGTCCCTTGTTAATATTCCATCTGACAACACTGGATCCACTGTCTTGTGAATCTTGAATAGAAGACTACAACAACAAAAGGCTTCCTGAATTCTGAGCAGCCGACTTGTGATGAGTACCTAGTCTCATGACAATGAATATGAATAAGCAAATGTAATCCATTTGAATTTTGATTTTAGGGACCTTGTAAAATCTACATTATTATGTATTGTAAGAAAGTATTTTTTCATTTTGATTAAAATTAAATATAATATGTAAATCACGATTGTACATGACTGTTTTAAAAATAATCATTTACAATCGATTCATCATCATCATCATCATATCAGCCGAAAGACGTCCACTGCTGAACATAGGCCTCCCCCAAAGATTGCCACAATGACCGGTCCTGCGCCACCCGCATCCAGCGGACTCCTGCGACCTTCACCAGGTCATCGGTCCACCTTGTGGGGGGCCTACCCACGCTACGCCTTCCGGTACGTGGCCGCCACTCAAGAACCTTCCCGCCCCAACGGCCATCGGTTCTACGCGCAATGTGCCCCGCCCACTGCCACTTCAGTTTAGCGATTCGGAGAGCTATTTCGGTTACTTTGGTTCTGCTGCGGATGGTCTCATTTTTAATCCGATCACGCAGAGAGACTCCTAGCATAGCCCTCTCCATTGCCCTTTGGGTGACTTTGAGCCTTCTTATGAGACCCATTGTAAGCGGCCACGTTTCAGTACCGTATGTCATCACTGGCAACACACACTGATTAAAGACTTTCGTCTTCAAACACTGCGGAATATTGGACGAAAATATGTGTCGTAGCTTCCCGAACGCTGCCCAACCGAGTCGGATTCGACGATTGACCTCTTTCTCGAAGTTGGACCTACCTAACTGAATAGTTTGCCCTAGGTATATATATTCGTCTACAACTTCGAGTGTAAAGTCTCCGATTATTACGGGAGTTGGTGCTACATGGGAATTCGACATGATTTTCGTCTTATCCATGTTCATCCTAAGACCAACTCGCTCGGAGGCTTTACTGAGGTCAACGAGCATAGTACTTAAGTCCTCCAAGGTCTCAGCCAAGACTACTATATCGTCAGCGAATCGAAGGTGAGTGAGGTACTCGCCGTTTATGTTGATACCCAGCCTTCTCCAGTCCAGAGTCTTAAAGACATCCTCCAGTGCAGCGGTAAACAGCTTAGGGGAGATGACATCTCCTTGCCTAACTCCCCGCTGCAGCAGAATAGGCTTCGAGCTCTGGTCTTGGAGTCGGACTGACATTGTGGCGCTCTCGTATAAACACTTCAACACCTCGATATAGCGGTAGTCGACTTGGCACCGTTGGAGAGACTGTAGTACTGCCCATGTTTCGATCGAATCAAAGGCTTTCTCGTAGTCCACAAACGCT
>JALPQI010003627.1:0-17568 GCA_025490895.1 Thaumatotibia leucotreta | reverse complement strand
TGGGTAATATAATGGTAAAAAAGGCATTTTTAATAGAAATAAGGGCATTGTGAATGTCCCCTCGCTGTACAGCTCACTGAATGATATGTCGTAAATAATGTTTGCCAAAGAGTAGAATCAATGCTATCGATACGGGATCCGAGGATTTTATTGGTCAGCCGTTCGTCAGCCTCCGTAGCCAGTTGGTAGTGACCCTGCCTACGAAGCTGGAGGTTCCGGGTTCGAATCCCGGCGAGGGCATTATTTGTGTATTTATTTATCACAAATATTTGTTCCTTGGTCATGGCTGTCTATGTATTTAAGTATCTATATGTATTTATCTATTATATATATATTGTCGCCTGGTACCCACATCACAAGCCTTAATTTAGCTCACCGTGGGACTAGGTCGATTGGTGTATATGTCCAAAAATATTTATTTAAATATTTATTACTTATTGGACCAATTCCTCCATTTGGGACATAGTGAAACCTTTGGTTGCCAGACATAGTGAAACCTCTTGTTCCTTTGAACCTCTTCTTTCTGAATTTATAGGCGATCAACCTATAGTAGCTGCTTGCAGGCGGTACGGTTCCCGCTTGCTTATAAATATACCACAAAAACATTACCGGCGTCAGCGTTAGCGACAAACGTAAGCGCTATCCAGAACATTGACTTCTTCTCTTGAAACATTGGTTTACAAGAACATATGGTTTACATTGGTGAATAGACCGAGCGACAGACCGAAAAATAATGATGCTAATGAAACAAATCTCGCGTCGTTTGTCGAGCGACTTGTCGAAAATCGCTTGCTTCGTGCGTTAGTTTGTAAGTCGTAAAATCGTTATCAAACGCCGATACATATTGCACATACGTAAACATATAAATATATAAATTATTGTAAAACGAAGAGGCCTAACGGAGCCGCCATGGTCTTTTAGACAAAGGTTCCTTACAGAAAAATACCGGTACCTAGATACTTATTAATCATCAACATAAAGAAATGTACGTACTCGTACATATTCGATAAAATTGTTGCTGTTCATAATACTAACTCAAATTATTGATCGTTTTAGGGTTCTGTAGTTAACTATGAACCCTTGTATGTAGTTTCGCTATGTCCGTCTGTCTGTTCGCAGCATAGCTCAGTGACTATTAGTGCCAGAAATTTTCAATTTGGTATAGGTGTACATGTTAATCAAGCCGACGAAGTGCTAGAATAAAAAGTTGAAAAAAATATCGGTTACCTCCCCTACACGTAAAGTGGGGATGATTTTTTGTCTTACTCAAATCCTATAGTCTGGAGTATCATTAAATATGTCCGAATCGAAAAAGAATAAGGATCCCAAAAGAAAGTTTTTGCAAGTTCTTATTTTCGAAGATAAAAAGCTCATGATTATTGTTTTTGTGATTTGCGTAAATAAAATACTCGAATACTTTTCACTGGAGCGACATTTTTATATTTTTTTATGAAACACATAAAACAAGTAATTAAGCTTGTCTCATTATTACGCGTCTAATTCGAAGTATAACCTTGTTCAAATTCTTTTCATTACAGACTTCAAAGGCTTAAAAATCTAAATTATAAGATCTCATTTAGTGGTTCCTGACAATAGCTCGTCATTAAAACGAAGAAGCAGCGGCAGCGGCGCGGAAGTCGCAAGCTTCTAACATTTGAATTAGATATTTTAATGGTTCACGTTTTATCAAATTAAAATGGACTTTATTGTAAATGTCGTTTACGACCTGCCGGTGTTATCATGTTTTTATCTTAGGTTCATTTCGTATCGTAATATTTTAGAATCTTAAATATATAGAGAAATTAATTGGCTTTTTTCATTCGTATGGTTGAAATAAACCGTCTTTGCGGCATTTGATTGTTAAAAGTATTTACAGTTTTACTGTCTCGATTTTTTCGTAACACTAACTTTATAAACTTAATATTTTTATTTTGTTTTAAACTAAGTAAGTATCACTCAAAATGGCTATTTTATTTTATTTTATAAGTATCACTCATATTTTAACGACTGATTTGACTAATGGCCTGCTTGCGACCACGGGCGTTGGAAGGACAATATTTACCGTAAGTTATTGATTACAAAAAAAAATAATTAAATCTCGTATATGGTATATTCTAATATACTTACATACTAACCTATAAATAAAAATACGTAATTAAAAAAAGAAAACCCCGTCATCTATGTCTGCCTACGGCGTGCATCTGATTATGCTAGCGGCATTAACTCTGTACCTTAAGATTCCAACAAAATGCGAATAGCTATATATTGCTGCTGATTGTAGACAGTAATGCAATAAAGGTCCTAATGACCAGTGCAGGGCCAGTAATGAGTGCAGCGGGGCCTAATTACCGCGCGCCGCTCCGTTGCCGTTCGATCCGGTCGAGTGCCGCGCGATGCACCGCGATTGCGGCTCGCTGCACCGCCGATGCAATTACAGGCGGATACCGGGACATTCTTGTATTATAAATGCAAATAATAAACAACATCGTCAACTCTACTGTACTGATGCAGTGATACTGTGATGAATGCAGTTGCCGTCAGATTTGCTTTTATTTGAGTTTTTTTCGTCGTGATTAAAAACATAATTAAAAATCAGATAAATATGTCCAACTTTAAAGCTAACCTTTAAATTGATTTAAACTTTTACATAAAATCAAACAGGTACAAATAAACCAGTGATTGCAATCAGGTATCCGGTCATGATATAAAATGTTTGTAACGTTTATGTAAGCAATCAGATAGATTTCGATTTTATTCATTTGCAGAACGTTTGATTACTATATAAATTAGATTGCAGTCAATTCATAAGAATCCACATTGTGCTCGTCAATACAAATTACATAAAATGACATAATACAAATAAGCAATAAAGCGGCATATGATTATTGTATTAAAATAGATAATTCAATAGATTTTTAAACGTAAGACTTTTCGTGATTAACTATAATTACTTGTATATTTTTTTCCTTTAATAGGAGCAAGTAATTAAAATGTGGACTGCTCGTCACACCAAAAACTTTTGTTTTACAACTTTTTCAACTAAGCTCAGTTTTGTGTGATTATTTGTTATTTATTTATATTCATCTCAGGCCATTCTCTTCTCATGCTTTCAGTTTTGTTACCGCATCTCTACCAACTTCCTTACCTCCACTTACCTGCTAACACGGTAAAACGGACCAAACAAAACCCTGTCTTAGAGAACTTTTCAAAACTAAATAGTTTGAAGTTGGTTAATTCCAGCGAAGGAAAAACACGGTGCGCTGCAGACGACCATTTTAACTGGTCCCTGTTTTCATACAATTGTTAGGAACCTAGGGGCCATTTTGTGTGTTTAGCTAGCGCAGTTGACTTATCATTGGTGACCCTTATTCCCAATCGCGCAAAGTGCACGATAGATTACTTATGTGGAAGAGTGAGAATTGGTGAATAGCTACGAGTATGTAGTATAAACTTTGTGGCTTCTTTTAGCTGGGTTTAGTTGTTGGGATGTAAGAATTAGAGAGATACGAGACTTGCATGGGATACGATTTCAACTTTCTGCGTTGCTTGCAGTTGTAAGAGAAGGACAAGTTTCTGTTAAAGTGAGAAATTTGAAGGATATTTCTGGAAACATTTAACATTTTCCTATACGAGTAGAAATATTTTTTAGCGCTGACCAGAATAAAACATGCGCACACGACAAAAAAATTACAATACGGTTTACACTGAAAAGAAGGCTTATTATTAAAAACGAGTTGTAGCTAAGTATGTTAATGTTTAGCTAAGGCTCGTTTTTGAGAATAATATACAGGGTGGTCCAAACCTTGACGTGAAAAAATTTTTTTTAGGTTCCCTACGTCATGGGCTATCAGAATATACCCCATGTATGTTAGCCGATTTTTTGTAGTTTTCGAGTGATGAATTTTTAAAAATTTTTTTTGAGAAGTTCTGGAATGAATAAATTTATTGAAAAAAACTATTGGGTTTTTTTAATATTTTCTTTTTGTAAGAGAATTACTACAAATAAAGCATTTACTGACAAAAAAATTTGCGTCCTCACTTTGATACAAGTAGGATAAAAAATACCAAATTCAAAATTTTACGTTAAAAAAGCATCAAAATAGCATTAATGTACGTAAATAAAAAAAATAAAACATATCCCAAGGATTTTTGGTAATGTAAAGACTGCCCTAGACCTTAAACCTTCGTAAAAGCAAAAAAAAAGTGATAACGATGAGGATTTTTCGGAATAGTCGGTCAAATAAACTTAAAAAAGCTTAAAATTTCAAAGTAGTAAAAAATGACTTGAATAACTACACAAATTGAGTGATTGTGGTATTTTCTGTTTTTGTTTATTGATAAGAACAACAAAACAGACGAAATGTCACTTTATTTTTAAATTAAAAATTTGGAAGTTTATTTTACCGACTACTCCGAAAAATCCTCATCATTAAGTATCACTTTTTTTTTGCTTTTACGAAGGTTTAAGGTCTAGGGCAGTCTTTACATTACCAAAAATCTTTGGGATATGTTTTATTTTTTTTATTTATGTACATTAATGCTATTTTGATGCGTTTTTAGCGTAAAATTTTGAATTTGGTATTTTTTATCCTACTTGTATCAAAGTGAGGACGCAAATTTTTTTGTCAGTAAATGTTTTATTTGTAGTAATACTTTTACAAAAAGAAACTAGTTAAAAAACCCAACAGTTTTTTTTATTAATTAAATTTCTTCATTCCAGAATTTCTCAAAAAAATTTTTTCAAAAATTCTTAACTCGAAAACTACAAAAATCGGCTAACATACATGGGATATATTCTAATAGCTCATGACGTGAGGAATCTAAAAAAAAATTTTTGACGTCAATGTTTGGTGGACCACCCTGTATATCATCTTGTAGGGGTATTAATAATAGTTAACACAGTTTTCAAAAAAATCAAATTTCAAATTTTAACTGTTTATTTATAAGAAAGTATGTATGTAACGTTATAATGTTTTAGCTTAGTACAATCTATAAAGTCTAAGATTATTTACTAAACATTTATTTTTATTCTATGTTGTAGTTTATCCACTTATACATTATTGAGATCTTGAAGGAACATACATGGTTACTTATGTCTTTTGTTCCATAATCTAGATAGGCAAGGTAGAAATCACTTTGTATGGCTATATAATAGGTAGGTAAATAGTCTATACATATGTAATTGTAGCACGCAAAAGTCTTCTACGAGAATCAGTATTAAAGTCGGGACGAGAATACTATAATAGTAGACCCGTAGCGACAACGTAGCGGAGCTACGTCGTAGCGCGTAGTGGGCCTACGGCGAGTTACTTCAACTCAACATTACACTGACTGTCGATTAAAACATATTCGATGCTATCAGACATGACCCAGTTGGGCATCATCAGCAGCCTATGTTAGTCCACTGCTGGACGTAGGCCTCTCCTATTAACTATGCGTATAGACGCATTAGGAGGCAAATGCCCATAATCGCCTCGCTGGGCAAGCGGATTGGCGATCGCAGTAATGTGTCCACTTTGATGATGCTGCTGCCCATCATCAATCTTGTAAAATGATCAGTGACACTTCAATCCCTTAGTCGACTCTTACGACACCCGCAGGAGGAGTTGGGGTGGTGACAAATGTATTCTTACTGCCGTCACCACACGGCATAATAGATTCTACTAAATATGTACCGTTGTTGATATCGTTTGCTATCTGATGACTGTTTGATAATCGAACCCGGACCTAAATATAAAAAAATATAACTTTTCTCAGCATTATCTTTGTTTTGTTATTGATTGTATTGGATATGTAAGTTACCAGCACATCATCAGCCTATATGAGTCCACTGCTGGACGTGGACGACCCTCTCCTTAGCCTATGCGTATGGACGCATTAGGAGATCATCATCATCCTATATTAGTCCACTGCTGGACGTAGGCCTCTCCTATTAACTTTGCGTATAGACGCATTAGGAGGTAAATGCCCATAATCGCCACGCTATAGGCGGCAAGCGGATTGGCGATCGCAGTAATGTGTCCACTATGATGACGCTGCTGCCCATCATCAATCTTGTAGAATGGTCAGTGACACTTCAAAGGGATTGAAGTGTCACTGACCATTCTGTCGACTCTTACGACACCCGCAGGAGGAGTTGGGGTGGTGACAAATGTATTCTTACTGCCGTCACCATACGGCAAAGGAGCATTAGGAGATAAATGCCCACAATCGTCACGTATTGGCGATCACAGTGGGCTATGTGTTTTTTTTTGCCGTGTGATGATGGCAGTAAAATAGTTATTTGTTTTACTAGGGAGCAAAGTGATTGTTTAACTCTCGTGCAAATATTGAAACCCGAGCAAGCGAAAGATTCCAGAATTTGAACCACGAGCGCAGCGAGTGGTTCATAAAATGGAATCTTGAGCGATGCGAGGGTTTTAAGGCACGAGAGTTGAACAAGCTTTGCTGCCGAGTGAAACACAACATTTTTCACCACACTAAAGCGAGGAAACATGCGAAATAAAACTCAAACATAACAAATTAGAAGGTAGGTATTTATTTGCAAGTCCTCAACTACCAAAAAATAAACAAATCAGCTTTAGTCTATCCAGAAGATTAAAAAAAAATTACTTTAACCTCTAGAGATTATACATAGTTTTGCGCTCTGAAATTGAAGGACAAACAGCGTGTTTACGAGCAGTGTGTTGAAAATACATTTGTAACCACGCCAACTCTTCCCGTGGTTGTCGTAAGAGTTGTCTAAAGATTGTGTCACTGACCATTTATTTATCGAAGACTAATGATGGGCATTATGAATCATAATTGACACACTACTGCGCTACTTGGCTATCGAGCCAAGTTATCAGAGTGTAATGTTATTGTAAAAAATAATATTTTACCGACAAAATAGTTATTTGTTGTACAATGGAGGAAAGTGGTTGTTTAATCATTTCAAGGCACGATAACTAAACAAACTTTGCTCCCATGTGTAACACAACATTTTTCCCCACACTAAAGCGAGGAAGCAGCTACGAACGTGTAATAAAATCAATCAATGCAACAAATCAGTCTTTATTAAATATCTTAGTGTATTTAAAAATGTGCTAGACTTAAGTCCAGAATATGCCAAAAAATAGGTAGAACTCTTAATTTGGTAAATGGCTAGGTCTATGTGACTAGTTTTTCTTATAATTACAATAAAACCTACCTACATTAATTAAATTGTCAAAATTTCTATGATGTTTAAGTAGGTAAAAAATCTGTATCCGATCCGATTAAAGACGGACAACTCAGTAGATTTTCCTGAGTTCATTTGACACGCTAAGTAGATACGTTTGCTTGAGCTATGGTATATATGACATCTGTGCACTGTCCCATTTGGATTGATAACCTGACGAAAACCGTATCTATAAGTTTAGACCGGAGCTAAATGGGCCGCGACACAAGTCGCCGATATCTAGGGCGGCGGAGCCTTTGAGGCCGGATCTACAGCCTCCGGCTCTCAAACATGTCTCTTAATAGCTGCTGTTACTAGCTACAGCATAGTCGATCTGTTGTTTAACAATTCGATTGCAGAAAGCAGGGTACAATGGAGCTTTCTTTTAGAGATATAGGTTCGCTTTTGTAATATTTTTATAATTGCTCAACGCATTAGCTTGGCAATCCAGCGAGAAATGCTGCTAGCGTCCTGGGTACCATACCACAGGGGCCTGTTTTAGATTATATTTAGTTTTATTTTAGATTTTATCTAGTTTTAGTTTAGTTAATACTTTTAAAACGTTATTTTGTATGTAACTGTAGTTTATTTATCAAAAAATATAGCATTTTTATAATTATATCGAAGTTTATAATACTTACGTAGAATAAAGTGCTTACGACTACTTCTACTACTGCTTTCTATGAAAACATGTACTTTTTGGCCCATGACGCTATCGATCGTAGCTACTGTAATAAAATGTGCTACCTGCCAAGTAACATCAATCTTAAAGCCTTGATAATTATAGCTTTCTAGTTTGAATTCTCAAAATTATTGAAAATCCATTGACGCATACGTGGCGTTTCCCCAATATTGGGTGTCCGAAAAATGACTAGATTTGAACTCAGCGAAAACCACTTATTTATTCGATGAATTTCTTATTTCTTCATTGAATCACAAAGCAGGAAGAATAAGAAAATAGTTTCGAAGTTTTAATGTGTATGTTTAAAGATCTTTATTACTCATTAAGAACAAATATTCACTTACAATGAGCTTAAACTAAAATCAAAATCTTATTAATAGTTACATCCAGCTTTTTGATAACATATAGTATATATTATCACTAATAAATTGTTGTAGTTCATTAGGTAGGTTATTGTACATCTGTGCTCTCTCGGACAATATTTTCCGTTTACCATATCCAGTTCTTGAAAGCTGTACTTGAAAAGTTTAATTTTGTCTGCATTTCTTAAGCAATGTCTGTGTTTTTGTAAATGTAATGTTTGTATGTATCTTAGGTATTCGTAAGGATTTTTTAAATTAGATTACAAGTATTATAAGTGTACAGTTGCTTTATAAATATTGAATAGTTTTTTGTATAGTGTTTCGGTATTCATAAGATATAGCATGGTATAACCTAACCTTGAAGAACCTTTCTAACGAAACTTCTACGGTGGCGGTCAAAAGGTTCAGCGCTACTTTACCTACCACACTTGCGCTGCATCCCAGGGCAAAAATCGTTGACTGTTTCAAAATTTCAACGCGAGTGTGATATGGCTCTACGGATCTCTAAAACGTGCTTCGTTTCACTAAAAGTCAATACATCGGATGTAGGTTAGTAAACACGTGTTCTCGGAACGGCGTGTTAATAACTCGCATTCCGGGAACCGGCGATCATTGGCGATTGCGATCGCACGATTGGCGATTGCGGCCGCAGGTCGCATTAATGGACCGATTGCAGGTTGCGTTCTGAATGCTATCGTAGATTGGAAGGTCAGATGTAATGTAAGGCTGTCTGAAAATGCTTTATTGCATTGATGATGTTGATATCCTTTCAGACATACACATATACCTTAGCTACTAGAAAGAAAGAAAATTTACTTTATTAGCACAATACAACTTATAATAGGTAACTATAAAAATAACATATAAAAACAGATTGCGCTAAATGGGCTGCACTTAGCTTTTGTGTCACGAAATGAGCCACAGGGCACATTTCGCGACGCTGATTTTCAGTGAAACCCAATACGTGGACTAGGTGGCGCTAATACAAACTATACATACAATTAAAACAATCATACACTTAACACTATAATATAACTGAAAACATAGAGATCTACTTTATCAATATATGTGCGTGTATGTGTAGGTATGTGCGTGTACAGTCGAAGGCAAAATAAGGGGTATACAAAAACGTTCAAAAATATGTCCCAGTGCACTCTAATTCTGTGTAATAAGAACGTCGTAACATATTTATGAACGGATTCTTTCGATACTTATTTTTGCACTTGACTGTATGTGTATGTGGTGTGTGCGCGAGAGACAGATTTTGCGGGAAGAGAGGGGGGGGGTGCATGTACAGCTACTCGTAGTGTTTGGTAAACTTTACAAGAAGGTGGGCGTGACTAAACACAGGGAAAAGTGGTTTCAATCAAATCACATGCAAGTTTAGTATGGTGTAAATTCAATGCTCTTGATTATTTTACGACACTCAGCACAACTATCTTAGATTTATTCTTCCAGAAATAATTAATAATACACTCGCGGTCAATGAATACGGGTCAGATGGATTTTTTCATAGAAAATACTGGAAACATGCTGATTACAAATATTTAAAATAAATATTTATAATACAAGTGGAACCGTTTTTAACATCAGATTGTATTGAAATTTCCCTGAAGTTTTCACCCGATCCGAAATACACGGAACTTTATCGTCAGATGACTCCGTAGATATAAAAATAGCAACTCGTGATTAAAAAACTCGATTTACCATACATTTTAGGTGGTTTTCTTAAACGGTCTACATTTTTGTCTATACAAACCTACCTAACCACAATTTTGATTTTTTTTTGGGGACTAATTTGGGGAAAAATTTAGGGGACTTCCAATACAACCTGATTTAAAAATAGATTTTACCTACACTATAAATACTTTTAAAAAATATTTGAAATCTCCACGTTTGCATTATTTTCTGTGAAAAAAAACACCTGACCCGTTTTCATTGCCGGTGTGTGTATATTTTTTGAATATATTTAAAGCATAAACAGGCGAACACAACAGATCTGACAGTCGGTGGTTGCATCTGAATTTGACTTTGAAAAACACGTCCGTCGCGTTAGTAGAAAAATGAATTCATAGGTACTTAATTTATTATTTTAAAAAATAAAAGTCTAAGATTGTTGTGATCCTAAAAAATAACAGGAGACTGGAATCTAGATCATTCTAAAATTTTATGCAATTTGGCTGAGACCACCTCCCTATGTTTGCTGCGAGGTCCTTTCTCTTGCGACAACCCACACTATCATCATCATCATCATCACAGGCCTTTGCGTCTATTGCACACGATTTACACATTGCTGTTTCGACAACGGGTTTGGTGACTGTGGAGGCCAATTCGCGAACGGCACGACCTGCCACATTTTTGGCAGAGAAAGCTCATACCACCTGAGGTTACAGACTATCAGTTCCTCTTTTATTAACAAGTTAGCAAGAGATGTAGTCTATCTCGCACGATGTACTGTCGCACCAATCATGTGCTAGGTCTCTTAGCCTCTTAGAAGTTCTCTGAAATCCAAACTTCAAAATACCTAATTTCGTACATTTATTTTGAAATCATTTTATTGGCTCAAGAGACAAATACCGTCACTTACCGCACCTCGGGCCCGCGGGACAATTAACATAGTGCCGCGACGCGATGTTCCCGCGACTCGAGAACGCAGCTGTCGCGCGACACGGCTACGCTCTTAGTGGTAGGGCTGTGCTGAATTTATGGTTTTGTACAGACAACTTCGTCATCACTGCACGAGGAGGGCGGCCGTCAGAGTGGAATGACTCGTTGTAAAGCTTGCCAGCAACAGATGAAGTGATGACCAGGACCACTCTGGCACCGATTTATATTTTATTGTAGTTTTATTTGGCGATTTTTTTTTATTTTTTCTACTCAGAATCGCGAGCTCTTTCCATCCTTATTAGTAGAAAAAAGTGTCCCGAAAATTCCATACATTTTTTTGTCTTCCACTGAGTTACGGTCGAAAAAAGTGTACGAAAAATAGTACCTAACTCAATGGATTTTTTTAGACAGGTTTTTTCGTCAAGTCTATTCTTATTTTTTGATTGTCAGGCAAAAGGTGTGGTAATATTAGAACACATTTTGAGTTACGTCGAAAAACTTATTTCGAAAAAAGGTTAATTTTCTCTGGAACCAAGCTGAATTCAGGAATTTTAATATAACATTAAATATGTACTTTAAATATGCTCAGGAATTCAGCATTAAAAATTTTCGGAATGCTCACGAGCACCTTGTAGAATATTATAAATAAATATATTTATATATATTATTATGTACTTATTTTTGTGCATTAATTTGTTTTAGATTTTTTCCTATTGATTAAAAACAGCGCCAGGCATTCCGGCCATACGCTGGACCCTTTGCCTTATTTTTATTTTGTTCTAATAATATTCTGTTTTTTTTTAGTGGTTTACATAAATTCATAATGTGGCATTAAATAATTCTTATTCTATTTTGTCAATAGGTATTATTGGTAACCCTAGAACCCAGAATTCCGCATCTGTTTTCATGCCGCCTGTCAGTTGCCGCTCGAAGGACCGTTCGTCGCCAGCCATATTCGCCCGTAACCCGTGTACAGAGAGGCGAGAGTCCCGTGGCAGGGAACCCGCGAACTGAATCCCTAGTGACGTCATTTGACGCTAATAGTGTTGTGAAATGTAATGGAGAGGATTTTCGCGTTTTCGATATTGATTTGTCTACTCTTTAGAATAAAGATGGCTGTCAGCCATGAGAAAGATAGCTGTTCATGTCTCCCACCTAGGCAGTTCTGCCGAGATCTGTTTGGCGGGGTATAGTCTATACAAGTTGCCCATGAGGAAAGGAAAAAAAAATAACAGCATATTCCTGAGGCATAAAGAAGCCAGAAATGTTATGAGTTTTGGTCAAATGCCTCACTACATAAAAAAAATATTTTATTAATAAAACTATCGCAAAACATTGATTTTTTTAGTTTCTTTTTGTACATATACTAGGTAATTAAAGATTTTTTGTCCATTTGATATCTATTCTGTCAATTAAGTGTGACAAGATGAAGACAATACAGTAACATTTTAATCATTTACTAAAACGCGTTTATCATTGCGTAATGGTGAAAACCCGTTTAAAAATAAAATACAATTTCTCTTAAAATAGACGGAATCCGGCAAACTTCATGCAACATTCTTAACTTCAAATATCTATAAAATATTGAATTTATACATATACATATGTAAAATAGTAAGTATACCTCCTTACTATTACTAATGGTACTATTGCTTAAACTCGAAAAAAATAATTTGTAAAAAGAGATTTTTTCTAGATGATTAATCTGAATAACAAAAGATCACTAGTTCCTAACGTAAACGAAATAATTTTCTGTCTGCCCTGTATAGTTTTTGCGAAAAAGATTCATCGTTTCATCCCGATTTTCTCTCTGAATGGGTACCTATCCATCATTTTTGAGTACTGTTTGCTTAAAACTTTAAGAGTCGACCCATCTGGTTGAAAACGTGCGATTGACGGAGACGAAATTAAATTTCGCTATCAAGTAAGAGCTAATTGAGAGGGCTTATTACACTTAAATGAAAATCATAAATTAGGCAAGCAAGTGAGCTGTAGATAACAATAGTCTCTGATTATTATAAAATTTTCCTCATTTTTCATTATTCCTATATCCCCCGTTTACTTGCGCTGATTTGAGTGCCTCGCTCAATGCACAATAAATGAAGGCAATTTGAAAAATTACCCCAACGTCCCCCCGCGGGGTAATTTGTGTAATTACAGGAATCACTCGTGTTTATTATTAACGAACGGTCGATGTTGTGACACTGCTTCGAATTGCGTGTAATTGCACAAGTTTCTGAAATTCAGTTAATTGCGAGTGTTAACAAGCCAATTATTTTGTATTTATTGAAAATATAAAAAATGATTGTTACTATCTACTGATGAAAACGTTTTATTGAAGTTATTACACATTATAATATTTGAAGCTGACAATAATACATCAATAAAACTTGGACTCTGTAAGGAGTACGATTTTATGTTATAATTTGGAGTAGAAACTTGAAGCCAAAACACTTGCAATTTATTGCTGCAAGTTTTGAGATGCAAGTATGGGTAAGAGAGAGAAGCAAATATTTATATCTTTTTCATTCTTTTATCGATTCAATGATAAATTAAGGGAAATGCCAATACAACCTGATAAAAAAATTCTACTTATGCTATAAATATTTTGAAACAATATTTCAAATTAGCATGTTTGCATTATTTTATATGAAAAATTCGTGGCCGTGTGGTGACGGCGGTAAGAATACATTTGTCACCACTCCATCTCCTCCTGCGGGTGTCGTAAGAGTCGACTAAAGGATTGAATTGTCACTGACCATTATTTGATAAATGATTGATGATGGGCAGCAGCGTCATCATAGTGGACACATTACTGCGATCGCCAATCCGCTTGCCCAGCGTGGCGATTATGGGCATTTGCCTCCTAATGCGTCTTTACGCATATTTAATAGGAGAGGCCTACGTCCAGCAGTGGACTAACATAGGCTGATGATGATGATGATGATGATGTCCCACTGCTGGGCACAGGCCTCCTCTCATATATGAGAGGGATTGGGTTATAGTCCCCACGCTGGCCCTAAGCGGGTTGGGAACTTCATTTACACCTTTGAATTTCTTTGCGATGTATGCAGGTTTCCTCACGATGTTTTCCTTCATCATCATCATCATCATCAGCCAATTGACGTCCACTGCTGGACATAGGCCTCCCCCAGAGAGTTCCACAAAGATCGGTCGTGAGCCGTCCGCATCCATTGGACACCCGCAACCTTTACCAGGTCGTCGCTCCATCTTGTGGGGGGCCTTCCCACGCTGCGCCGTCCAGTGCGTGGTCGCCACTCGAGAACACGCCGACCTCGAGAACACGCCGACCCGAGAACACGCCGACCATGTTTTCCTTCACCGAAAGCTAATGGTGAAAATCATCTGATATTCCGTACATAAGTTTCGGAAAACTCATTGGTACGAGCCAGGATTTGACCTCCGGATTGAAAGTCAAACGTCTAAACCACTGAGCCACCACCGCTTCAATAAAATAAATAAGTATCAATTATTTTAGAATTATAACTAACGTGAGACTCAAACATATTTAAATATTTATCACACGGGTTACTCACGTAGTTGAAGTCGATAATTGCTCGACATGTTACGATCCATTTAGGGGATCCTCATCATGGAGTATCCGCGACCAAAGCCCGACGTGATGAGAATCCTCTAAATGGATCGAAACATGTCGAGCAATTATCGACTTCAATTACGTGAGTAACCCGTGTGATAAATATTTAAATAAGTATCAATTATTATTGTTTGATGCAACCACAGAGATATTACGACGCGCTGGTGCAACAGGCGTTAAATCTGCAATTCGCTGCAGCCAGGGACACATTCCTGTGCTTCCGCACGTCACTTCAATTTTGATGAAGCATCTTCACCGACCACAGACGAGACCCAACCAGACACACCTTGAGTTTACCATACAATGCAATATTTGAGTAAACTTTGGGCATTTCTCAGAGCTAAACTGACATCTCATTCATCTGGTCACGTTTTTTAGAAGTGGCAGCATCTTTTGGTACATTTTTTTTACACACAGCACCCGTTTCTCTATAAGACAACCAAAACCAACCTCAAATCATTGAGCCACTTACAAAAAAACGTGACCAGATGAATGAGATGTCCGTTTAGGCTCTGAGAAATGCCCTTTTATGAATAGATTTTTTTAAATTGAAAATTTTTAATTGTTTAAAGAGGCATTTTAAGTCGAATAATTTTAAGTATGGCGATGTACGGTCGGTATGGTCATTTTCAGGCGAATAATTTTATTTAATCCTCTCATTAATTAAATTCTTTTCTTCAGTCAAGTCTTATTTTCTTTTCTTCGAAAAATCAGCCAGAATGTGATAATGCCAAAATATCTAAAAATTACCGTAACAACATTTAGTTACTTCAGCCTTGTTACTAAATTTAGCAATAGGTATAAAATAAAAGATATGCTCATCTCTTCATTTGGGGTGCTTAAAGATATAAGCGGTTTCTAGGTAATTGATGTAAAATTCATATTAAATATACTATCAAATGTACCTACCCTCTGCGCATGTTTTTTCCGAACAATTTGAAATAAGATTTGCGATAATACTCAAAACTATTTTTGCTTAACAAATTGCTCGAAATAAGGTCTTAAAACGAAAAAGTCGGGCATCCGAAAAATCATGATAGTAATCTGTCTGTGCACGGTGATGATTTGATGTTTCAGACGATAAACACCTTTATTCACATTTGCTGCATCTATAATTTACAGTACATCTGTGGCATTGACCCCGTTACCCCGCGACCCCCACATCTCCCCAAAGCGGGGTAATTACCGTGCGCGCGCGTCATTTCCGTACAGGAACAGATATGGGGAACAGATTTGGAGATGTTGTCCTTTTTTTTCAATTTTGACCTGGCAACGGAACCGACACCACATTGTCAACTCCTGATGATGCCTCGTAGAGAGGCGAAATACGTGTCGAGTATAGTATTATTTGTTGTGGTTTGTTATAGTTATTTGCGTATTTATTTTTGTGGCGGGTGTGTGGGAAAATTATTGCATGCAAAAAATACGCAAGTAATTATAGCGGATTACACTAATTAATTACACGTTTTGTATCGTGGAAAAGCAAAGTAATATTGTTCATCCTTTAATATGGACTTCAGCAAAGCAAGCCTGATTCAATTACTTTTGTATGATTTTAGATTTCAGGATTGAGTAGAAACAGTTTTTAGTTTCGTCAGAAGCTCGACACATATAGCATACGCGTGTATTTGTTTGACTAAGTAACATTTTAAAATATTTTTCCTAACTAGTGCGCAAAAATGAACTTTGCGCACGCTTCGCGCGCGGTAATTTCTCTTTTTGACGCACTTGTTATGAAATAATCGTCCCTTACACGTGCAAATTTTTTATTTAACTCGGGTGATTGTCGCCCTCGTTTCACTCGGGCTCCAACTTTCACCCTCGCCAAAAAAAAGTTTTCTCGCACTAGTTAGGAAATGTACTATTATAGAAAAGAATAAGGTGCGTTTTAAATTTAACGTGATTAATTGATAATGTATGATCGAGGAAATAGAATGTTTAGCAGTTTATAGCTCACTGTACATTGGACGTGCTTAGTACATACGTCATCAGCCTATCACAGTCCACTGCTGGACGTAGGCCTCTCCTATTAACTATGCGTATAAGACGCATTAGGAGGTAAATGCCCATAATCGCCACGCTGGGCAAGCGGATTGACGATCGCAGTAATGTGTTCACTATGATGACGCTGCTGCCCATCATCAATATTTTATCAAATAATGGTCAGTGACACTTCAATCCCTTAGTCGACTCTTACGACACCCGCAGGAGGAGTAGGGGTGGTGACAAAATTTGTATTATTACTGCCGTCACCACACGGCGTACATACAACACACCTAAATTAACGTGAACCGCAAAGTGCTAAACATTCAATTTCCTCGACTGTACATATTGTTTGACAGTAAGGTAAGACTTTCTCAAAGTTCACTCAACCGTGAACATTGATCTTACACACCTTCTGATTTCGGAATATACCATTTCGATAGCTCCTCAACAGAGAACGTTGTGGATAATAAAATGCGAGCTGCTGATAATAAAATGTTGCAGAAAGAATCCTATAAAAATACCTAAATCTGGCTCTTTCTTATGGCTCTCTAAGTTTGTCAGAAATATTTGCAATATCGTTGGTGATTACAGTTTATCATAGCTACACGTAACTAAGATTTAGGCACGTGACAGTTCTACATCCGAACTTAATGCTACATTATTATTAAGCCATAACAACCTACAAGCTTGCTTAATCTCTTAAGCATTTGTTTTTTTTTTTTTTTTTTTTTATTGAAACACAATTGAACACTTACATGATATCTTAAACAATATTTTCGCCAAACTGCGAAACAGTTTGTTGGCGATGCGCTCACTATTCTTATAATGTAAACAAAGTAAACATGCTTATTAGACAGAAATGATAGCGGTGGATACCGGCGATAAGGATTACTCACATCGAACTTCAAACAGCCATGCACTCAACATTACGCTCAACCGGCCGATTGTGAGCCCTATCGTGTTGCGACAGGGCTCACAGTCGCCCAGCTGACTATACATTAGGTTTAAGTAGTTTCGTTATTCTCTAGCAATATCTTTTTAAATTTCGATTTCAAACTACCTATACTCAATTTTGGTGTATCAAGCAAAAGAGGGTATTCATTATAAATTTTGGGAA
>JALPQI010003626.1:0-63258 GCA_025490895.1 Thaumatotibia leucotreta | reverse complement strand
TTTGACAGCAGATCTGGGCCTTATATTTTTGCTTTATAGTATTTCCGGACACATAATTTTTAAATGTTTTTTGAGAGCTTGGGCATTTAATTTCGATAACGAAATCTTCACATACTCCATCAGGAGATGCACCTATCAATCCGTTTATTAAAATTAAGCCGGAGGTCTTCACTGTGATATTGTTTATCTTTTCGACTTCTTTTCTGACCTCCTCTTCTAATGTTTTACCCCTTTTTATTGCGGCGGTTTCTGGGACCTTGTACCCGCCTAAAATTTGTTGCACAAGAGACCCATCAACTTTGCAATGTGCTGCTGTGTATAACTGTGATGCAGTTATACGGGATTGTCTTAGATTGTGCCATAGTTTACTATCAGATTGTTTCTCGGTTTCACTTGAAATCTTTTCTTTTATATCATCGGTAATTTCATTGTCAATAAAAGACTTAAAATTTTGAAATGTTTGGTTTTGTTCCTGTTCTATGAATATTAACATGAGATCAAATAAATTATATCGATCTAGTGTTCTTTTTTCTGTGTTAAACAATGTGAGCAAAGAATTTGAAACATTTTCCACTCTACATTGCTCAAGAAATAATTTCCTGACGTTTTCATCTTTTGGTTTTAGAGTTATCGTTTTAGAATTTTTGAAAATGTCTTTACTTTCTACTGGAACATTTCTGGCGTCGATCAATTTTGGTTTGGTCCAGTAACACTGCACAGAGGTGGGTGGGGGCTCACTTGCTCGTTTTTGTAGCCAAAATAACATGACCATGCAGTGCTTGCACCCCCCTAGCCCAGCTTTACATGCTCCATCACACTGAGTATTCATAATTTCTTCAGTATCTTCGTTAATTTCCACTGTTGTAATGTATGGCTTATCTCGAATTCTATGCTCCGGCATAACTTTAGCACGAACAGTGCAAATTTTATTGGTTCGCTGTACCTCTACATACCCTATACCTGTTTCGAGGTATTCACTTCTAGATAACCTTAAACAATAAAAAACATGGTTAATAATGTACTTACCTATTATAAAAAAATGAATATTCTGTGAAAATTAAAGCATATATGCTTCATATTTATATGATGTTTTTATATTTATTCAAAATCTGTTGTGGTGTTGAATGTTGAACCACCATATTGTGTCTAATTTGAAATAAATCTCATATAATATTGTCTTCTGTTACCGCGATAATTATTCATGAATGAAACACTTTAAAATGGATTAATCACGTTTATTAACACCACAACCCTAACGTTTCGAGCCCTTTACAGCACTCGTTATCGTCATTCAACCCTGTGATAACGAGTGCTGTAAAGGGCTCGACACGTTAGGGTCATGGTGTTAATTAATGCGATTAATCCGTTTTAAAGTGTTTCATTCAAATCTCATATCTTAGGTATAGGACTGCTACTAAGTTATCTACAAAGTAAAACTTATATTACGTTATAGAAGAGCGAAATCATCTGACACAGGTACACTGTAGGTACCTTTGTACTATTTGGCCCTTCATGTGAAACCCAATAAACAATTTTTCATTTTTTCAATATAGAAACAGAGCAAGTCTAACAAGATGAGATTTTTTTTCAAAATAGAGGTACTTATGTAAATATATCTCGGTATTAGTTAGACGACGTGTTCATTGCACTCTTATTAATACGTACATTAAGGTTTTAGCCTGACGTATTTCAGATACGTTATGATTGGAGCTGTCTCCCAAGTATGTCAATATCATAACGATATCCACTTTGGGCAGGTTGGTGGAATCAGCTCTCACAAAATCCATATCGTTAGGGGAAAATCAGTCCAGGAAAACACAGCAGTGGTAATCGTATAGGCGAAAATCTCGGTGTCCAAAATCAGGCGGAGGTCAATATCGTAGATCGTCGTGAATTGTGATAGCAAAATTGAACGGAAAACAGTAAAATTGTTGAACACAAAGGCATCACTGATTTGACAGTATTGTTTTCAACGGAAAGTTTTCATTCACGTCAAACGTCAAACGTCAAAATATTAGTGTCATTTAGTCTGAGGTTGTCCAAATCAGACTTTAATGTATTTAAGAACATTCGTTCATGGGTCCGTATTGTTTGTTTAGACCGATGTCTTATGTAGCTCTGTGGTTGAATACAGATTAGACAAAAAAATACCAAACAAGGCTCGTGACGTCACAATAATCAAGGGCAAATTAAGGTCAAATGAAAAATTTACCATAAGTATGTTATAATAATGTAAAAAAATAAAATAAAAACGTAGAATGATAAAGCAAGCCTATTTCTCGAAATGGTTTTTGAATTGCCGTACATTATATAATTTTGGGATATCCCAATTTGGTACAGGTATACATATTAATCATGCCAACAAAGTGGTACAATAAAAACTAGAAAAATATTTTTTTTCGCGTACCTCCCACTGGTGAAGTGGGGATGATTTGTTTTATTTGCTGTAATCCTATAGTGTGGGGTATCATTGTATAGCTCTTAAAAAGAACAAGGGTCATGAAAAAAGTTTTTGTTAAATGACGATATTTTCGGAGATAATCGCTCCAGAAGATAAAAATTGTGTCTCGCCCTCTAACTTTTGATCCGTAGGTTCATAAATATGAAAAAATTCATGAATAGTGGGGCTTATAGAATACTTTAAAATAAACCTATTTCGAACATAATTGGCCTAGCCGTTTATGAATAACTACGGATTCACTATAAAGATCACATTTTAATAACTTACATTATTATAATATTTAATTAATAAGTATTTACAAAGCGATTTCCTGAGTGATAATTTAAGGTATTTATTTTTTAGTTTTATACAAATCAGGCAACGCATTGGCGAGCAGCTGTTATGTTGTATGATGTCGAATAAACAAATATTATTTCTGCTGCTGACCATCATACTATTTTTCATATAATAAAAACTTCAACGTTTAAGTACAACGGGACGGTGTAATTAAAGTAATTTGTATGTATGTATGTTAAATGCAATTTTTTCTGTTCACTAACTTTTTTATTAACAAAAATAATATCTATATTAGACAGGAGTATTATGTCAGTAATATACCTACATTCAACGACCTTCCAACAAATTACCACAGTGCATTACGGACACCTGACATGCACGGTGCACGCGATTCCTTAGATGCAATAGCTAAAATCCTTTGTTCGTCGGATACTTAGTCATTGTAATATATTATTTTATAAATGTAAATATTCGGAAGCAATGGTTACACAATGTACAGTCAAGTGCAAAAATAACTATCGAAAGAATCAGCTGATAAATATGTTACGACGTTCTTATTACATAGAATTAGAGTGCACTGGGACATATTTTTGCACATTTTTATACACACATTATTTCGGTGCATGGCGTGAAGAACTTGATAACTCGAGATGAAAAGTAGAAGGAATTTGAACTTCTATCTTTCATAAATTAAATTTATTTTTGTTTACCAAAATATCTCGATTTATCAAGTTCTTCACGCCATGCACCGATTTAGTCTTTGACTGTACAATATAATATTTATAGTACATAATTCTGGTGGCAAAGTTGCCACCAGAACAACTAAAACACCAATCTGGATCTTCTCGACATTTTTTTTTTCCATGTAGGCTTAGGTCATAATTGTGTCTCTCTTTTATTAATATAGCTAGTAAAAGACGGGAAATCTATCTCCCGGCGAAATGCTGTCGCACCAATCATGTGCTAAAGGTGCGTTCAAACTAAAAGAGCGTTCGCTGTTCTAACCTCCCACTCTACGAATATCGATCGGTACACAAAACGTGTTTGGTTGATTTCGTAGAACGGGCGCTTGAACAGCGAATGCTCTTTTGGTTTAAACGCACCTTAAGCTTACTGTAGCGCGTACTACGAGTATTAAAGTTTTATTCTGCCTTCACATGTAAGCATTTAAACGTACTGTTTCAGCTACCTCTTCATTCTTACGTGCAATTCCATGTTACGTAACTTTTAGAACATAATAGCTTATTACAGTAGTATGCCCGCATACGGCCGCGCACGTCGTTTAGATAATTTTGGAAAGTGTTCAAATAGTGTTCAAATGTGGAACTTTGCCCGAATTCTAAGCTAATTTATCCTTTTTTTCTTCCCGATGATACCCAGCTTCTTTATAAACTGCTTTAAAAACGTTGGTAGCTATGTGATTCGTGTTTTTAGATTGAAGTGAGCTCGTGGCTAATTTCAGACTTGATATTAGTGTTCAGTTTGAAGCTGGCCGCGATTTGTTTCGAAGTGTTTTAGTAAATATTTTTAATAGAATATTTCGTCGGATTTTTGTACTATTTGTAAATATTTTTTCTATATTTGACTTATTTTTGGTAACTAGTGTATAGTATTTGCTGTTACAGCCGCTTTTCGTGTATTGTTTTAGTGTTGTGTATTGTTTTTCACATGAATTTTCTGTTTTAGGACATGACTCGACAATCCATCCATCAATCCATCCCAGTGCCCACGAAACGTAAGTTAATTTTTATATTTAAAATTTGTCTTGCATCTGATAAAATAGTGTTGGCAGAGAGATGAGATGCAAAACCTATGCATGTTTTAATGTTATTTTTAACTACGTATTTGCGAGCGTATGTGTCGAAACGCAGCTGTAAACAATCTCTAAGCCAATACTAGTTTGAAATATTTATTTATGTAGTTTTAATATTTACTACATATAAAATAATTGCGTTACGAAATGTAAGTAGTTGTCAACCCTTCACTTCGAGGCAGTATATAGATGTGCTTGTCATACCCAATCGTGTTCCTCAGATGTTTTTTGTCTTACTATTCTTAGCACTTGCAAGAAATCTGTTGTCCATGAATCATACCTATGTCCTATGCCGCAGACGCCCTAAATATAGCACAAAGACAGTCCTAATGAGGAGTTCCTAACGGTTTGCGCTCTCAAGTGAAATTAAACATTATATTTGCTTTGTGAAATGAAATGACACACGGGCCTGTATGTAAATTGTGCAGAGATTATGCAGAATATTGACTCAACGATTGGTCATTCTCATTATTCTTTTGACCGTCGTCTTTGGATTGCGATCTCGTGCTTTAATGATTAGGTACTAAACGTCATCGATCGACTTAAATAATTTAGATTAAGCTTTTTGCTGTTAACATTGTTAAGGACATTCTAATAGGTTTTCCCGCGTATAATCTAAATCGTTTATGAATATTAAGGCTGAGTTGTTCCAATCTAATGGCTTGTCAAGAAAAAGTTAGTTGTTGTCCTTATTTGTTAGTTTCCTCCCCTCCGTTTGAAAATAGTATCAATCCTTTGATTTGGCTCCAATATTAGTCGTCTGACCACGTGAAATATTAAAAATTGACCAAATTTTATCGCACATTGTAAAAGTATGAAAACTGAGTTCATTTTCGTTTTTCGCTGGTGAATGAGCTGGAGCGGAGAAGTGGACGTTGCACGAATAGAGGTCATTGCTCGGGTCAGGCTGGTTGGTAAACATTGGTTTTAGACAACATCGTAGGTAAACGGGGTGTAAATACTTGATGTACCAGCGAAATGACTATTACGCTAAAGATATCTGATAAAGTAGACCAAAAACGTCGTTCGATTAGAAACATCCAAATACAGACTTGTACCTTTTTTAACTTCTGTGCCTCCCGCTCGAGCTAATTAGCGACTATGAGCGGGAAGGATAGTAAAATTCGCGCTCGATACAATAAAACTTACGTGGCGAGCTCATGTTCGAGCGATTTTTTACGTACGAAACCGTAACCACATGGCTACGTTAACTTGTTTCACTCTCAGTGTCATCAGTCTACCAACACAGCCGCGGGTTCGAGTCCGAGTGTCACCAGAAGCTTTTTTTATATCTAACAGTTAGTTTTGTTCGCAGCCGATTAAAATTAAATTGAATACTAAGTACCTAAATATATTCTTATAATTGATGTATTTAAACTGTAGGGTGAGTGTCGTTATATTTATTGTGAAACTATGTCAATACACTACGACACTAGTAATCTAGATTTCAATTCATACATACTTCATAACACAACCGTCAAATAATATCACACGATATCGGTAACCGTAAAATTGACGTCATTAAGGCCTGGCCTTATCGGAAGACATTGATCTGTATTGATCAAACAGTACGAACGACCCACATCTCGGGTCATCGCACTCCCATCACCTGTGTATACTGAATTAATAACTTGTAGTTTTATGGTATAATACTGGAATTGTTATACGGTCTGCAAGCTGGCTATAGATAAAGTTATACCAAGATGTTCTAATCCGCTCCAACTCATCTTGTGGGTGTCGTAAAAGTCGACTAAAGGTCGAGTCACACCGGATGCGTGTGCAGCACGTTGCAGTGTAGGAAAATGTCATAGTAGATGGCAGATTGGTTGCGTGGCGTGAACGTGGTCGTGACGTGCAAGCGGTGTGCCATCTAATATGACATTTTCCTACGTTACAACGCGCACACGCCTAATATGTACAGTGGTGTTTAAAATTACATGGACAGTTTATGAATGAATTCATTCTTAAATTGTCCATGCAATTTTGAACGCCACTGTACGTGCACCTGCTGCACACGAATCTGCTGTAACTCTGCCTTAAGGGATTAAAGTGACCACTTATTGACCATTCCTTTATTGAAGATTGATGATTGCAGTAGCATTATCAGAGTAGTAGACACACTACTGCGATCGCCGATCCGCTTATCCTGCGTGGGGATTATGGGCACCAATCCAACTCCTAACGGGTGATAACAAAAAAATGAGAATTGATTCAGAGGCGTAAAAAATATATCTTGTTTATTATTTTTAATGATTGGATGTCCTTAGGCTATTTACACGTAACGGCTATTTACGACACCATTAATAGAATTTAAGATACGGTTCATGGTAAGATTTTCGTCAAATGTTAAACCCAATGTCTGAAATTTAAGTATGTACAAGACATTTTTTACAGTTTATTCTTTCAACTCCATTTCGTCAAAAACGGAAATACTTTAAAAAATTAAGAAAGCTAATTTTAAGAACCTCTGAGATATCGCTACAAGTTCATGAACAAACTATGTCATTTATGTGACTAGTTTAATTTTGAGGTCTAGGGAATATGATTCTCATTTTTTTGTAATCACGCGTTATAGGTGCATTCAGACCAAACGAGCATTCGCTATTCTAACCCCCCTACTCTACGAAATTCGATCGTTACACAAAACGTGATTCGTTGATTTTGTAGAGTAGAGGATAGAATAGCGAATGCTCGTTTGGTTTGAATGCACCTTAATGCATCCATCTAAAATCTACTGTTCAGTTTTCGGACAAATATTCCTATTACATCCGTATCAGCGGTACTCTTTGTATACTTTCCCAAAATCATTAGCACCTCAAGTACAAGTACTAAACATGTAGGTCAAGTTTCTGAGTCAGTCGATGGACACAGCTTTGATCCTGGTTCCTAATCGGGCGGCCATTACACTTAGCTCGCCAAATACACGGCACATACAAACGCTTCTTTATGAGGCAAGCATAAAGAACATATTACATGACGTCATATATTGCCCTAATAGCGTTTATGCACGTTAAGTCCGTTTATAGTAAATGAAGCCATGAGATTTTAATATACACAATTACACAGTTCTATTTAGACGATGGGCATTTACCTCCTAATGCGTCTATACGCATAGTTAATAGGAGAGGCCTACGTCCAGCAGTGGACTAACATAGGCTGATGATGATGATGATTTAGACGGTTCGGTGCGACACCTACCATGCAATTTTTTGACTATTGAAAAATGAACACACTATTAGTCAATCGTGGGACCGAATAAAGCAAAGTAACGTAAAGTGCATGCAAGAACTGGGCGTGATAATACCGTCTAAATTGTTATTTATGTACCTATGTACGGCTTCGCAAATCTACACAGAACAATGAACTGTAAAATAGGTACTGTACTATTTTTATACTAAGCCAAATTTAAATTACACTACAACAAGAAATAAACATTTCCTAACATGCTTTTATTGCATGCAAGATCTGAATACTTAGTTTTCCATTAGCGCTTATGTACCCACATACTTGATTTACTTAAAACAACGTACAATCCATCCTAATACCTAAACGTTAAGTCCTTCATAGTAATACAGTTTAGCCTAGGCTAACCAGTAATTAAAGTTTCGGCCCGCCCGCTCACCGGAAATTGGTGTGTTTACTAGGACTGCACTTGCACGTAACGCGATTTGTTCTATGTTGTGTGCCGACTCGGCATAATTTCAGCTATTTTGGGATACTATTGCTTTGTTAGGGTGACTATGAATTTTAGAAAACGTACAATTACTCTAAATAATTTTGTACTGCCAACCATGTTATTCGTATTACACTTCTGCTTACAAATTCAAATTGTAAGGCGAATAATTTGGTTTACTGTACAAAGAGTCCATAGTATCTAGATACTTGAGTATCGAATACGTCCGCACAGTGGAACGACTCTATACATTTAGCCTGACATGAGTACCTTATGTTCGTAATTTGACTATAACTTTCGATTGTGTTAACTTTCAGCAGCGAAAATTGGCGTGCACACTCATCAATAGATTGATGATAGAAAAATGTTTATATATTAAGAAAATTATATCGAGAACATATCGAAAAAAATACAAATAAATTATTTTTCTAGAAAATTTGTTTTTTTTAGTTAATTTAGCGAAATGTCTTTTATGATCATATTGGTGTACAAAAAATTTAAAAATAATATATACTTTTTTAAATAAGACACGTTCAGTGTCTCAGTATCGAGTGCCTCACAGCTGTTTAAATTACTGTTTGGCGGTGTGGTTGTGACATTGCTCATCGATTATTATCAGGCGTTTAATTAAAAAGATACGAATGTTATGATTAAATTAACATCTTTTTAGTTAAATTAAGTGTTTTTATGTTTGTTTTCAGTACCAAATAAATGTTAAATAATCCATAAACGTCTGTAACGTAATCGACAGGAAGATTAATGAAACTGCGATGATTCAATAGGTATATACAAATCTTATTTACATTTATAAATCTACAAATAATCAATATCTATATACAAATCATATTTACATTTTAAAAATCTACAAACTGAAATTCGCAATTGCAATCCGCTGACTTGATGAGGTTTTTGGCTTCTGTATGCAAAGTTATTTTTACATTGCGCTGTAGTTTACTGGATAGCAATGGATCGGACCTTAACAGTAACTCGTGAATAAGATCCATGTTACTATGCTTCCTGGAGATCTTCCGCGTATGATGGAGTCTCACATACCTTATAATTTTATGGTTAGTCTCCTGTGCCTCTTCTGACAGCATGCCAATAGGTACCAGAGAGTTATATTTTACAATATCTGCTCCATGGATTAGGATTTTGTGAACGGTGACGGGCATGCGATACCATTTATACTTATTTGTATATAATTTTGCAGTTTTTCTTATATATTTCTTGAACTTTTGCTCGTCAATTTGAATCCGTGAGCAAGACAAAAGTTCTAGAATGACGCAAAACCTCTTTAACAGTTCTGGATCAAGTCCTGTAATTTCAGCACTAACATTATAGTTTCTGAAAAAACTTCGCGCAGTGTTTCCGTCATTGGTGTTTCCAGCTCCTTGTTTAACAATATCAACGAGGAGACCTAACTTTTCCCTAAACTTTTGTTGGATCTCTTGTTTTCGCTGTGCCACTTTTAATTTATCATCTCCTTGAGCGCGCCAAACTGCTAAATTTTGCTTATAAGATATGTGGAGAAAACATTCGAAGCTTCGAATCCATGCATGAAGGGGTGATATACCAAAACAATAGTACTCTGAGTTAACTTTCATTTGGTCTATTTTATCGAGTTCATTCATAATTTTTGGGGTTGCCTTGCAAATAAAACATCTCATGGCTGATTTTGTGTCTGTTAAATCATTACAAATTTTTGTATCCACCATAGTAAACATTAATTTGTAATTTACAGTTGCGTTTTTCAAATGGAATGGGAGTAATTGTTCGATTTCTTGGTTAATTTCGTTTACTGATCGCGTAGTTAGACCTTTACTTTCTTTAGCAAAACGAAATGAAATTGGACGACAAAATCGGCATGATGATGGTGAAGGACTTTCCCAAAAGACAGTACCAGTATTTTCGTCAAATAATTTAAGGGGCACCAAGCTACACGTGAATATCGAGGAATCGTCGGAAGTTCCGTCAGAAAATTTTTGTTTATATCGTGATTGGCCTGAAGCACCATCGCATCCCCATTTAGAGACTAAAGTCAAATTCAAATTTTGATTAGTATCCAAAGCAATATGTTCGGAAATTCTTGATACAGTTTTGTTCAACAGTTCCTGTAACTCAACTTTAGCGTGCACTTCAGAGATCGTTATCTTATCATCCGGCAAGTAGCATTCTTGTTTTGCTTGGTGTAGTTGATAGTAACTGGGAAATAAATCAGGAACTATTTCATTAGCTTTCAGTCTTATTTGTTTATAAGATTCTTTTGTAAGATTTGTGTTGATGTAAAGCTCTAATGCGTCATCCTTTCCAATGCTTTTAGGTTTATTTTTCAACAACGAGTCACAATAATTTCGAACAGACTTGTGATGATTGGGATGGTCCTGAATAAAAGCATATATAAATTTAGCATCAGGGTCTTTGAGATGTTTTGACGCAACGTAACTTATTTCCTCGGGTGGTATCATTTGCAGTGGTTGAGTTCGTCGAACTTTTTGCCGGTCACTTAATTCTTCAAATTGTTTGTTTGGCGCCTTTTGCTCTTCTACAGAAGACCTACCCTTAGGTTCGACATTAGGCCATTCAATTTTTCTGTCCAGCCAATCCTTGTGTGTATCCAAAAACTTTTGTTCATTATAGTGGCACAGTTTTTTCTTCATTTTGGCTGTGTCAACAATTTTTGCAATTTTTTTCGAAACAGATCTATGGGAAAAAGATTTTAATTAAAAATAAGATACAGATACAGCCTGATCGTCGTCAGACGGAAAGCGAAGTCTCAGTAATAGGGTCCCGTTTTTATTATTTGTTTACAGAACCCTAAAAACATAAACTTACTTGTAAGGCTCTTATTATATTATCAAAATACTTATTAAATTCGTAGGTACTTATTATAGGCACGCAAACAAGAACACCTACTTTGGCATTTATAATATTGATATAGATTTAGATATTATAAGTATGTGGGTACTTACGGTTTCAGGGTAGGAGGTACATCTTGAAAATGTGAATCTAATATTTTATCAATAACCACTTGACGCTTTTTAAAAATATAGTCTTTTATCAAATTGTATAAATACCTATTTGTTTTTATACACTGCCACTTCATTTTGAAATAATAATTATAATATATTGCGTTGCACGATAGCGATTTGATTGACGGAGGACGTCGGCGTCGTCAAGGAGTCAAAATTATAATTATCCTTACCATATTTTGTAGAATTGCGAATCGTTGCATAGTTGCTATACTCATGTTTGCAGGCGTTAATAAATCAAATACATTTTCGTAATTTATTTTAAAAGGTGGTTATAGGCGGCCATAAAATTTATCGGGAAGTAATAAGAAAAAGTTAAGCTTTCAGAATATATACAACACTACCCGGGGAAACGGTGGCGTTTTTTCTAAATCCTTAAAAATAGGTTACGAGCGGACTCCGCCCCTTGAAGTATCCCTCATGTGTAAAATACTTACTTTTTTCGGTTTTTAATATTTGAAATACGTAATAAAATAGTAAAATACTGTATCGGATAAAAAACATACATAAATAACGTTATTAATACTTCGCAATTTAGTTCACAAACATAACGCTTCAGAAAGTCCAACTGTAAAGTCGAAATTAGGTTCCATTTTTATGATCATTGCAATGCAATAATAAACCATTAAAAAGCTAAACCTGACATTTCATGATACCTTATTATGAAAAATCATATAATATTCATCAGTGAGCATAGTTAGTATCATAAGTGAATGTCACGTCTTTAGTATGAAGTCGTTCCACTGTGGTCCGATTACTCGTTGTTGATGACGATGACATGTGATTTCTGTTAGTAAATTCGATTTCAGTTGTTTTGTTGGTGCAATCCACATTTGCTCTTAAATTCCCCTTTGCACTTAACACATATTCTTCGTCCACGTTTGATGTAACGATCATTTACATTTTAGATTTTAACAGTCGAAGCGATGGTTTACGTAGCTGCATAGAATACGCTGACTAAAATTTATATAAAAACATTATTGCAATTCCATCCTCGACCATATTTTAAACACTCTTGATGTCTCGTTTTCCTACATTCCTACGAATTTGACTTGAGACTGGAAGCTTGACCCATACGAAAATGAAATAAAACGAAATAAGCCTAAAACTCCTCAATTTCCAGCACCTTGGACACCTTAGTCGCGTGCTAGCCCGCATCTAGCGTTCGTTCTCATTACGTAACGTCAGTTTGGCAACGAGCTGAGCCGCTTGTGCCACAGACTTGTTGCTTACGCGAGACGCAATTAGGATAGCTAATTAGTTAATGACTTGATTTGCATTTAGCAATCTTCTGTCGTGTGGTCATCTCATTGCAGGTGGCAAGCTTTACAACACGCCGCTTGTCTTCTGATGGGTTTTTTCCTTGTGTTTTATTGTTACTTTTCCCATTATACTTAATAGCAGATTTATAATCCTTCATCCTCTCCAATTTGTGTAAAGTGCATTCTTAAAGTGCATGTAGACCAAAAGAGCATTCGCTGTTCTATCCCCCGCTCTACGAAATCAACGAATCACGTTTCGTGTAACGATCGAATTTCGTAGAGTAGGGGGATAAAACGGCGAATGCTCTTTTGGTCTGCATGCACCTTTAGAGCATTTTCGAATTCCTGCCCTTGATGCTGTCACTCAAGAAATGAATTGAACACATTCATCAATTTACAGCCAGTATTGGTTGCTATATTTTAGTTAACTTGTACCGAATTAGCAGTTTAGGTTTAGGTTGCGTAAAATGCATCAGATGCTACATTTCATTTTATGTCCTTATTACCTACGGTATCCATTTTTTCTAAATTCTAAACATCTTATACATAGGTATTGCCTCGGATAAGATGATACGTCATGTATTGACTTTGCTATTTACCTGATTTGCATTTGTTATGCTTCAAAATCTGTAGGATATTCAAATATGTCGTATTTATTGGATAAGCCAGTCCATGTTTTGTTCTATAAGTATCATTTTTCTTCGACATCCATCGTAATCGGGTTAATTTTGTAGTGACGCAAGTGACGCAACCCGATGCAGTGCCATTTTTTGCTCGCTGCGCATGTATGAAGTTACTAAATGATACGTGCATTTATTATAACAGTTAACGTATATGCTATCGCTTTACTTTACATTCGGGAACATAAAGCTGATCAGATCCTATTTTATTATTTTCTACGAAAACCACTAAGTTTTTATGCCATGAGCGAATTGCCTATTTGTTAAAAAATATTGCATTTATAACAGGAAATTGTATTAGTTTAGTGGTTATAAAACCGTTGGAAACTTTATTATTGCTGAAGGGTCTACATAAATCAATTGACCTACATGCGAGTGAGTAGGTATATACTCGTGGACACTTTGTGACATTTCTTCAAATCTTTACTTTTTCTTGGAAAACCCCATGATACCTGTATTTCCTTAAGGAAACCTTGGCAGGAAGCTTGTCCCGCTGTCCCCAAAGGGCCCGCGGCGACTAATAATAGCCTGCGTATTTCGGTGCCCGCACTTGACCCAGACCCAGACCGTGGCAATGAGATGGATCACGAACTCCGCTAGCATTTGCTTGTTAATTCTCACCGTTTGACCTTTATAACTTGTAACATCAATAACAATTATATTATATAACAGCTTACTACATTTTTAGAGTCGGTTCGGCCTAATTGAATTACCGAATGTAGTAAAAGTAATGGTGCTATTTGGATCCGGTTGCCGTATGCGATGTTATCGCGCGATCACATGCAAATGCGACGTCGGCCGGGTACGATCATGTTCGCATGAACGAGGTGGAATCACATGATATGGTGGGACTGGCCCAATTTCATTCACAGGATCAGTTCGGAATCCATGGAATGGTACTTCATTGGAGTAGTTTCACCCATTATAATATTTATAATGAAGTTGAGTTAAGCAAATCAAGTAAGTAATAAACCAAATAATTAATTAATTTATAAATCGCAAGTCTTCAACTATCTATACAGTGTGTTACCATGACCCAGGCTTTTACGAAAATGGGTAATAATACGCATTACTGGCAATCGTTTTCAAGTATTAATTGTTGACAAATATTTAAATTAATTGTATAATTATTTTTATTTCGTTCGAACGATCAATGTAACGCGTGTACTGCTTAGTTGTCAAACATTGCGAGTGGCTGCGATCTGTCATTGTCAAGTGCCAATTAACGATTTATTTTGAAGTACATTGCTTCTCAATTAACTTTTCTTAGAAAGTTAATTACTTTTAAAATTAGGATTTTTAAACAAATAATGCACATGGTTTGGCTAAGAATCTGCATCTCAATCCTCGGTTCAAATAAAAGCCTGCATCATGTTAACACACTGTATATGTTTGTGAATATCGACTCATTATCAATGTGTCGATATGGAGTGCTCCTGCAATGCACCTGAAACACGTGTTTAGTTCCCATGGATGCTTAAGCTTGAGCTATTTTTTCTAAAGATGCGTGTACAATTGCACCTATGTGCGTAAACTATACGAAATAAATATGAAACTGGGCATAGGAAAATGGGCAACATGTTGTTATCAAGCATGGTAGCTATGAAACCTTGTTTCGCTTCTGGTTTTACCATGACACTACTCTGGCCTTCAAGAACGTATAGTAAGATATTTCAAAAGAATCTTCATACTTCAGTGGCGGTAAGGTCGTCAGCATAAAAACCTATCTCACCCTCCTTTGCATGTCTATTTAAAACTTAACCTTTCTTATCATGATACACCTACCAACGGAACAGGAAAGCTGATATTACACCCTTCCTGCCACAGTTACGTATATATCCATGTTTGTTATCATTAAACTAGCGTGTGAAAGCCGTGTGTTTTGGGGTTGAATTTTACATGGGGCGGTCAGTCAGTCTACCGCCTAAACCTATAAGTATAGGGCGGCGGTACGCGCGCGGGCAGTGCGCGAGCGGCCGTGTTGAATACCGGCTGGCACCACCGCTACCACCTAATGGATATATTATTATTAGTGCACTGAACCCGACCTTCGATTGTGTTTTTTGTTTCTATTGTTAAACCAAATCCATTATGCCAGTGTTGTACGAGAGATGCGCTCAACCGCATTTGCAGAGGCGGTCGACTAAAAGCGTTGGCCGTAAGTTCAAACTTCATCCCCTTGTCTGTCTACAAGTGTCCTAGCGATTTTCAACTTTATGTGGACGGTGTAGAGTTCTCGATATTGGTGGTGGCTGGGAAAGTTCCCTTTTTAGTTGTCGAAGTTGTATGCCCTTTCGCGGCGAATGCCGCTAAGCGACCTTGTCAACCTTCGCCTTAATGAACTTCAACTTTATCTTGTTATTTAACATTTGATATCGCTGACTCATGTCCTGTAATTTCCTTTTGATCGTAAAGCGAAATGCGTATTAATTTTATGTGAAAAGGAAGCAGTGTCAATTGTACGCTAGGAACTTACTTTATATTCGCATATACGTCCTTTCGAAATGTTTCAAGCATTGTGAAGGATATATTATATTCAGTCTACTATACTTACTAACAAAGCACTTCATGCGTGTTCAACAAAGACCTTAATCTCTTCGCTTGGGTTTCCGCGATTCCTACTTAGTATTAGTAATATATGTTATAGTTTGCTAAAATTATTATCGGATTACGCTGCCTGATGGATGTTGGTATTGTACCTACCTGTCGTATACCACTTTACTACTGGCTTTTAAACTCCGGGATTGGTGGAAGTACCACACAGTGGCACTATGCAACTGGCAATGCACCTACTCCGAAATACACGGTCATAATAACTACATCCCTTAACATGAGCGTAGTGCCACGCCACGGTAAAACTACCCGCCTCCTTTTATGCCCGGTTCACATTATTCCAGTAGCATTGCAGTCCAGCAATCCAATCCAGTACTGGAATAATGTGAACAGACATTGGAATGCTTCCGTTCCAGTGAGCATTCCAGTCCAGTGACTGGAAAGGGCGTCGACTTTTCATTCCAGTTCACCCAATCCAGCGGCACTGGAATAATGTAGACAGCCATTCCAGTTCTAAACCAGTACTAGATCATTGTTAGCGATGTATTTCCAAACCAGCTACTCTTAAAATACTGGAGTAATGTAAACGATATGCTCCAGTCCAGCACTGGACTGGATAAGACCGCTGGATTACTGAACTGGAATAATGTGAACCGGGCATAAGTCAAAAAAGAAGGCCAGCCAGTGCTTACTATGGGAAGTAAAAAAACTAATCGAAACTCGTAAAAAATACATCTACTGTATTAAAATACTGATCTATTTTGCTCAAAGCTTTTTTTGATAATAATTATCGCGTCGTTAATCATCCCACATTTAAACGTGGCACTTTGTTTATTATGGTGCCGATACTTTTTGTTTGGTGAGGATAACGCACCGGCGGTGAATCAGCTGCGTGGGCGCAGACTGTCGACCTGCACACTAGTGCGCATTTCCTAGATCGTGAGCATTACGAACAATATTCCAAATTTAATAAAACACTCTTTGATATGATACTTTGAGCGTATTTCCGCACACTACAAATACAGTACGGTCGGCTCTAATAATTTGTATACAATTTTGATCCTTATGCCTTTGACATACGTTCCGAAATGTATACATATTTTTACACCTGACTGTACAATAATGGGAGAGCATGGTGCGAATTTCCACAACATAGTCTAATATCGTTCGAAAAATGTACCCCTGACTGCGCGTTCAGTTATGCATATCATATGCCAATTAATTAATTAAACTAGATAAATTTTTAAAGTTCGAAGTCAGGTCTATTTATGTTACACAGTTGATCTGGAGTAGATCATCAATTCATCCCTCGTGAAATAATAAGGTAATAAACTTATTTATTCTGAATCTAAAGAATAATAAGTATGTCAATATATGACACCACACCATCTTTAGGGCATTTCTCCGAGCGTTTCAACCGCCGTGACTTCGGTGGCAGCCTTACCACACGAATCCCGTGAGAGATCCAAGAACTTTTGGATATATTGGTAGAAGTAGTTGACAACTACCAAGATATCCAAAAAATGTATGATATATCCACGGAAATCGGGTAATAATGTTGCCACCGAAGTCACGGCGATTGAAACGCTCATAGAAATGCCCTTTACATGAATTCATATTCAAAAATAATCTACCAAGTATGACCGAACACTGAACAAGACAGGTTATACAGATTATTGAATTTTGCATGCTCAATATTGTGGACAATGCAGAACTAATATGATTTTAAACAGCTTTGGGGTCGTACGTGGGTTGAAATTGTACTTGCCTGATTTAAACTGAACAGGCAATATTGAACACGATTTATGTATTGTTTGGTGATTCTTTACTTATTTATCGTGATTCATAATATCATAACCGCACAAGTTCTAGTAACCATCCAGACATCTTGCTACATCTATTCTATCGTTTATTCGCTACGCAAATATTGTAATAAGGGTTTGCTCAGTTGTCTACTATACTAGGAAGAGTAATAAGCATAGTAGACAATTAAACCCTTACCAATATTTGACAAGAGCCAAAGCAAGAGACCAATATATGACATGCGACAAGGTTGGCGCACGATAAACTCATCCACAGAATACGAGCCCCGATGCAGTGGAGTTCGTCTAGTTCGAAACATTTTTTACAAATTTTTGAATATTTTAAAAATGATCACATTATGCTAATGATAAATTATATGAACGTTAGTCATGGTTAATGTACTACATTTCAAGAGACACAACAATCTGAAGTACGCTTTTGTTGTTTAATAAATCGATTTTAACAAACCAGTGTCTAAATTATATTTTCGTTCACCACCGTAATTCCGCGCTTATAAGCTTGACGCAAAATTCGCAGTGCATCAGGTGTACCATGTCGTCTTTAATATTAATGGCGTTCTTTACATTCATTAATTATTTACAAAATTAAAAATTGTGGAAAAAATTTAAAAAAATACCTCTCGTAAAATAGTTTTTTTTTTATTCTGATTTATTAAATCCAAATATTTTATACTTAAAGAAACTACTTTAGTACTACTATTGAATAGTGAAGGTTTTGTCTCTAAACCTTTTCCCCCGGATGAACGGGATAATCTCGAAAAACTGTGTAACTGGACGAGAACATATGCATCGGGGCTCGTAGATTATGTCAAAGTTCTTCGCTACATACAGGTTAGCATGTTATGCTTCTGCAGTTCGCAGTTCAAACCGAGATTTGTTTTTCCGTATCTTAGGTATCAATCCTTAATATAGTTCCAAACTATAGTTAATTATAGATGAAGTTCCTTAAACTGTTCTCCTTCGATAAAGACAGCAACAGAATTACATCTATAGGCACCATTATAATCAGTAACTCAATATCGTCACGAGCATCGCAGGCTTTTGGTCAGTAGGGCGACCATAGTAATGCAGTTACAGCATAATAAATGTCGATGATGTTTCTCACGTTACAAGGAGTTGCGTCGTCCTCGGCGTTATTCAGAGGCTTCAGGCACACGTTCATGAAAGGATTTAGCTGTGCCTTTTTTATCATCATCAGCCCACAATCGTCCACTGCTGGACATAGGCCTTCCCCAATTCGCGCCACCATACTCGGTCCTCAGCTCTCCGCATCCGACCACTTCCCGCCACTTTCTTTAGATCGTCGGTCCATCTGGCGGGAGGGCGGCCCGTATCGTAATCATAATCATACTCGTTAATATAAGGACCGTATCTAAATGTAAGTAGACAACTTTAGGGCCCTATAAATACGTATACTCAACTTTATATGACAAAAACTGTTCAGTATATTATGAACCATATTAATGGGTATGATTTAAGGTCAGAAACAATATGTCATTCCGGTAAAATCAATGAAATGGATCTGATTAACTTAGAGACACGGAAAATAATTTTGGACGACTGGTGTAAAATTAAGGGCATAACAATAAGAAAGCTCGTTAAAAGGTATAAGTTCACTTCTGCAGGCGTATATAAACCGATAAATAAGTTTGCCAACACTTTAACTTTAGAATATCTGCCCAAGAGTGGAAGAAAACAGGGACCATGGGACCCAGAGTTGCATAAGAAAGTAGTACGAATATTTTTACAAAATCCAACTCTTTCTGTCCAATGCTACCAAAAAAGTGAAAACTCCGTCTTTTATGATACAAAAAATTAAAAAGAGACGTAATCTAAAGACATATAAAAAACAGAAACAACCTAAAAGAGATGATAAAAAGTCGTATCAGTTAGAAAACGGACAAGTAAACTGTATGGTCATATGCTGACTAAGAGAAAGCAATGTATTATCATGGACGACGAAATGTACTGCAAACTAGATTTATAAACGACCCCTGGACCTTAGTATGGTACCATGCCCGCTGGAAAAATTCTCTCTAAACAAGATACAGTCATCAGTGTTGAAAAAATTGGTAAATAATACTCGTATTGCAAGCAATTTGTCAACGTAGCATGCGTTTCAATTTTTTTTTCACCACAGGTAGTTTAAACGCTGAAGTATACCAAGAAGTGTATTTAAAAAATAAGACTGCTGCCTCTCATTAAAAAGCATAGGATGCCTACTTTGTTTTGCCCTGATTTGGCGTGATGCTATTACTCGAAAGCAACCCTTGAATGGTATAAAACAGACAAGGTTGATATAGTCGAAAAAGACATGAATCCCTCCAAGTGCCCTGAAGTACCCCCAATCGAAAGGTAACTTGGCTTTTATGAAGCGACAGCTTCAAAAAATGCCAGAGGTGCAACATCAGCCGACGACTTAAAAAAAAAGTAGAACAGGGTGTCAGGAAATATAGCAAATGTTGTCGTCCAAAATCGAATGAAGGACATCCAGAAGAAAGTAAGATTGACGGCTAAATAGGGGTACTATGGCAGTCTCTTTAGAATATAATTCTAGAAAAAGTGTTATAAATTTATTTTATTTTTTGTTTTATTTCAAAACATTACTAAATATTAAAGTTGTGTCACTTTTATCTTGTCTACTTATAATTCGATACGGTCCTTATTATGAAGTTTTATAAAAATCGTTTTCATAAAGTCAAATTTTTGATTTAACGTATGCGGAGTGAAATTTGCACAAATTTTGAACAAGTAAAAACAAAATAAAAAAATTAAATTTAACTTGTGTCTCAATGCTAAATTAATTTGTATACAATTGTTAATTAAATTGGATAGTTTTGTCGGGTTTGGCATCTTTCTTTAGAAATTATGGCCAATTGAGTAGAACAATGTCGCACAACTGCATGTATTTTCCACAAGACACATTTGCTAAGGCCAAAATCGACGATGATTCTGATTTTTTAGAAGAAGGCAAGATTTGAAACACTGTTTTATAAAAATCTCGCATTCTTTTCGTTTCCAATAAATGATATTAGAAACCCTAGTGTAATGTAATAATTTGGCTACAGCCACTTTTCAGAAAGAGCTCGAATAAAGGAAATTACGTTAACCCGAATCACAAAATCGAACAGGGAGCTCAGAAATACTTCTAAATATGACAACAAAATTGATGAAAAACATCCTCAAACCATGGGCTACAGTATGGGGTTCTTCAAAAGAGGAGTGTACAAGTTCTTATTGGGTCGGCAACGCGCATGTGACACCCCTGGGGTTGCAAGCGCCCATAGGCTACGGTGACTGCTTTCCATCAGGCGGGCCGTATGCTAGTTTGCCACCGACGTGGTATAAAAAAAAAAAAAAAATGGGCATTACGAAACATAAACAAAGAGCAAGCCTATCAACACGGAAAATAAAAATAAACAACTTTGAAAATATGACTACGCCATTTGATCAAAAAGTGTAAAAAACACTGCTTTTTCAGTAACATTAAATATTTTTAGCATAATAAGTAAGTATCAATAGACCAATTAACAAGAATATGAAATATAATGTAATGAGCAAAGGATTTTTATTTAAAAAGTTTTCCTACAGAAGATAAAATTAGAGGCAAGAAAAATGCTAACATTTGTTTTTTCGACATCAATGGATAAAGTATCATAAAACTAAAGTTATACACTTTGGATTCAAGTAGTTTTTATCTTGCATGAATACTTGTTAAAATCGATATTAAAAAACGTACATGTTCAAGAAAATAATAATGATATCATTTATTTAATATAATATTAAACTTTGTGCAGATTTCATTCCGCATACGTTAGCACTTAATTCATATAAACGGTAGTGTATTGTACATCGCTAGAGAATATTGAACTATTTTAAAACCGCAGTACCTGATCGTAACATCATATCAAGATCCTCCGCTACGCCTGAATCGTTAAAGGAAATGCCTCGAGCACGAGGATAGTGCAATAAATACCGTTCTAGACATCCAGGTCAAGTAGTAAATCTTAATACCTAACGGGAACCTGAAACTTTTGTAGGCACGTACGGCATCGAGTTTGAACCACATTGAATTGTATTGTAAATGTAATGTTAGCTAAGCGTTAAATTGACTTCTTTTATGGTCTGTTCAATTCTTCTCGTTTAGAAAGCACCTACGCTTATCAATATATTTGGTGTAAAAACCTGAATGGCAGAGACTATTAGAAATCTCTATACTTGTGGTTCTATTAGGTATCAATATTTTTTAATACTTGGTGAAATCTTTAGGCCAGTTCTAGGTATCGCGTGAACTATAGGATATTTCTATTGAACAGCTTATTTTTAATTTTTACTATTTCGGTTTCGATCCCATTCCCATAGTACAGTCGAGTCCACAAATATATATGCTTTGGTTCGTAAGGCACTTGTCCCACCGCGAGCGAGTAAGCTATGAGCTATCGGCTATAGAAACGACCAAAAGATAAGCAATCCGATGTGAACACTTATTGCTCGTCTCATCTCATAGCTGAGTGAATAACTATAAAAATAGCCATGCTTCTCTTATTTACACGGGCGCGCTTATCTTTTGCTCGTTTTTACAGCCGATATCTCATAGCTTATTCGCTCGCGGCTGGAGAAATGCCTAATGTCACCTCGTTATGGCCTAATTTTGACAAATCCGCGAGTGTTCGTGGGTGAATCGATCTCACATCTTTGCAGGGTCCAAAATTCTACACAAACTATATTAAGATTCTAAATAAAATTAGGCAGCTCCTAAACCCAGAAATTTTCTTCGAAAGAGTTGTGATGTTATATTGCTTTTTATGAATTTATTTAAGTTGGTTAAGATAATTCTACTAATAACAGATAGTATGCAGGATTGCAGGATAATCAATTAATCGTATCCTTAACAGACTTCCGCTACTATTTCACATTACTACCGGTTTGACACGAGCATCAAGAAAATATGCATAAACATTACACAAACATACATCCCCATCTGTCCCTACATGGTGACGTTATGTACACTGGAGGTTACTTAAGTATGGTGATGTGACCTGTCCATATAGATCCGTATTATGTCGTTGCCATAGTTACCGTCGCTATGCCCTTGTGAGTTTCCATGGTTTCCTGCCAGTTTCTTCCATAGGTCGCGGTAGATAGTGGTGTTAATTAATTTCTGTTAACAAGGTCAAAGTTGGAAAGCCATGTGATAAAGATGTACTGATGACTAAATAAAATGCCATACTGATCCTGATAGCTATGACAATTAATTCGTTAGTCAAGTGTCATAAAATGTTCTGTTCGTTTCTAGTAGTGCTTTTAGGTGAAACAGATGAATATTTTATACATTAAAATTTTGAGGATGATTGTATAAAAATCAAGACTTATTGAACTCTAGTTATTTTCAATACCAATTTTGTGAATTGAAGAACGTGTGGAAGAGTAACCTTATATAAATCTTATATAAAAATACAGACTAGTTAGTATATGAGCGTACTAAACGAATTTCAACTGTATTTTAATGGCTAATTTCAATTTGTGATGTGTGAGTTAACTTGTTTTGATTTATTATGATTGCGACCACTTCGTTCTTCGTGGGCGGGATTCAATTCATGAATTTAAAATATTTTTACATTATAAGTAGCGCATTTATCAAATACGTGTGAATATTTTTTCTTAATTTTGGATGGCAATTATGCCGCCAATTATTTGCATAACCAAAAAACCTACGAGTTCTAAACAGAACCTGAAAAGGGTTAATATTTTATAAATATTTGGATTCAATCATTTGGATACACTGGGTTTTCTCCGAAATTTGTGGCAGATAAGCTTGACCAAAGCCTGCAAACAATTTAATGTTGTTTTATGTCTCGAAACGGAACGCAATAGATGTCGATGAATTTACTAGAAACAATACGGACTCAAATTGTTTTTCTAAGAAACATTTCACTTTATAATTTAAGACGATATTGCGATATAGTTAATTAGGTACGCCTTAATCCGCTTAGGCCATTACAAATTCAGGCGCCAGACCAAGTTCAGCTCAATCAATCACTATCGACCCGTCTATTCGAATCGTGTGACGTCACCGCGTCCATTTTTCATCAGGACAAAAGACGGAGCCAAATGGGCGACAGTTATTTTCCAATTTTACTTAGACGAAGGCAAGGCTTTCGTAATAGATCTGTGTTACAGTGTAGTTGTGCCTTTAGTGTCGTCAGTTTAATAATTCAATTCGTTTGTGTGCACATCCAGCAGTGTTTGTGATGTCTTGGATATATCTTATGTATCGTAAACATTTTGACCAGCGCCTTCTTGTTTATTATGGAGAGGTTCGACTTTTTGCGATCCGCAGTTGCAAGATCTAAGATCAAACCATTATTAAACTCTTGCATTTGTTATCCCTTTTTTTCTCCGCTAATGCATCTTATTGTCCCCAGTGATTTAAAATTTTAGGTCAATTTATATAATACGCCTGTGTATAGTAAAAAATTGGCTTTCTTTTTCCGTCTAAATACGACTTTCTCGTAGCGAAAAAACTTTTATTGATTCTGCTACATCATTCGCAACTTATTATGTTGAGGCTAGTGAACTTTAATATTGCCTTCGTTACCAAGAAGTGTCCATTAGCTAGAATTTTCAAAGTTTTTCGATCAATGCTGCTATCATGTTCCTATCGCTGTTATGATCTCCTGAGCATTCACAACTTGTATTTTATAACTTTTAACTTTGGAACGCAACCGACTTTTATATGAACTACTCCTGTATCGAGTTTTATAGGGAGTCGTGAACTAATTTATTCGTTAAAAGACAAAGCAATTGAAAACGGATTTCTTTAGCAACTTTTAAATCCCCTACAGTCGATGTTGCGTAGGTTACGGATGAAGTATCACTTCTAATTATTTCAAGTTAAGTAATTGTGTAGAGTTGATCGTTTTTAATTAAGGTGAAATGTATAATCTAAACATTCTTACACAGGTGTGTGATTGCGTTATAGTAGAAAAAAAGGTTGTCAACGTGTTACAATAAAGGATTATGTAAAATCTATGCAAATTTTCACAGCGACCGGTGGGTGAGTGAGCTAACCGCGAAGGCAAAACCAACTCACTTTCGCCTATATAAAATTGGTTCACAATTTGCGATACCTCGTTATGCTGGCTTCAACTAAATTACTAGTTTCCTCGATACTGTGTGATCAGTCACGGTCGGTTTCTCCATTTTCTTGTCCAGAAAAGCGATCGTCTTTTTTCTCCTCGATCTAGATATCGCTGGATCGCGTGTGGAGCAACTTCACCTTCGCGCATGCGTCATGGTTCATTGCCTTGACGGAAACACATCCTAATATGGCGCAGCGCTGCGCCAACGCAACGCAACGAGTCTCGAGCGATTCGTCTCTCGGTTCACATGTCACTTGATCTTTCGGATTTAGGCTCGGGCTATATTAAAGTTGTTTATTCCTTAAATTGTTTGATCTGGCATGTGTTAATAACTGTTAATGTAAATTGTTTATCGGACTTTACGAACTGAAACCGCTTGGGTCAAGTTTCCTAATATTGACTTTTATGACAATAAAACAAAGAAACTTTGGCTTCAATCATCATGTCATATATCTTCAATCAGCCATTAATTTCTTCTTAAATCGTTAACTTCTTAGAAATCGAACAAATTAGACTGAAGCCGGTATGCCACTGACATATGGTGCCTTTTGCTGAAGAAAGTTCACTTATACGAATAATTTAGGGTATTAAGTGTTTAAGGAGTGAACCTACTGAATAAACTCCCAGCTTAGTCGAAATATGCCAAATAAATCCCAATAAAGAACCATGTGCTGCTCCTGGCTGAGATGCCGACGGCGCGTGGCGTCCGTCTCGGCCGAGAGCGAGTGCCCGAAGGAGGCCTTCGTCGACTCGCCCAAACACTCGACAGAGCCCGCAACGGAGCAACTCACCCTGCAACGCGTAACACGTAAGGGATACAGCTTGTAGCACGGTTTCGAACGGTCGCCTTTGCACGTTTTCGATTATTTTTCGGCTTAGTTTAGATGATTCATGGACAATACAGTAGTTGAGTATAGCGTTTTGTTTTCCTATGTTGTATATGATTGACCGAGTTGGACATTATTTTAGCTCTCCTTCAATATCAGGCTCCTTTCTATACTTTCTAAAATCCGACCTATCTTCAAGACAAGAGCTCGAATATAGACTCGGTCAGACATGTGCGTTTCGCTCTCTCAAAACGAGTCTTGTGCTAGTGATAGGTCCGATTTAATCTATTTTATACCATTCACACAAATTAACCCGTCTATCTTCCAGCGTCAACGCGGGCGACGCGCAACAACCAGGTGCGCATGTCCAATGCGCCCGGCTACACGAACGGCCACGGCGGGGACACGACGGGGCGGCGGGGGGCGGAGAACGTGCCGCCCCCCGCGCAGCCGCCGGCGCCCGCGCCTAATGCATCCAGGGTTACGCAACAGGTGAGTCTATTTTTTTTTGAGGCTCTATACCTTGACTATCACGTCCCATCATTTCAGAACGTCGCTTATGTTTTTTTTAATACTGGATGTGCGGAGAAGTCGTATTGGCGGCATATTCTTGAGCTTTACGGATATGATTGAAATAGCTGCCAACCCGTCTGTTGTCTAAAGCATTTCATGAACAACATTATCGTAAAGTTGAATTTTCGGCCAGCTTTATTTTTGCGTGAAAGAGCGCAACATAATTGAATACAAGTCGTACAAGAATTAAAACACCGGCATTTATTCACTTGCAAATAATTCTACACATGTAATGCCCTGTCCCACAATATTGGTATGAATGGGGCGTCGTAAATACGAGTAAATCTGACTTCTGAGTGCAAATTGAATTTATTAGCTAGTGCAAAGGCGAATGCCCGCTCGTATATCACCTTATAAACACTGACAAGTCAAGCAAGTGTTTCCTACGAAAAGTGTGGAGCATACTACGTCCGTAAATTTTATTAATGTAGGTTGTTTGTGGAATCTTGAATAGCGTATGACAAACGGTACAAATACGTTACACATGCAGGAAAACGTCACTTACTGGAGATTATTGTAACTGAAACCTTAAAATTTTAACCGGAATCTCCCATTCCGCCATTGGAGCGACAAAAGTAGTTATTTTATCAGGCTAGTAGGTAGCTAGGTAGCAATTTATTTTCGATATAAACACTTTTTGAGATACAGGCGTGAGGCGCAGCAAACAGAAAGTCCCACTTACGTATACTGTTTCTTGCAGAATTGCTAATCCAATTCGTGAATCCGTTCATAAAGCAGGAACGCACTTACGCAACTAACAGTTCATCCAATATTTACAAAAGTCCTATGATCCCCTCACAGCTTTAATTTAAGAAACAGGTTCCTGATGTTACCCCATTCCTTTCCCAAGCCTTGTTCTAATCCTGGCAGGCGTCCATGTCCAGCCAGTCGCGATCCGGCAGCGTTGCGTCCGTGGTGCCGGCCCTCCCTGCGAACATGCCATCGTCCCGCAAGAACAACAAAGAGGTTCCATGTACATCATTTAGGACAGAACTTTCTAGACTATTTAGACAGTGGCTCATAGAATTGTGGCAGTGGATATCGTAGTGGACAGTATTTTAGTTTCATGTTCACCGTAATTAAACTGGCGTACCTAGATTATATTACTTTAAACTTATACATTTAAGTATTCCAGTGTAGCAAAAGTTGTGTAGTGTGGTTAGGGTCAGGATGCGTGGTAGCTATTTCTCCTAATACCCGATCTTTTCAGCCAGAGTCAGGTTCAAATTGAAGTATTCTTTCACAATCACCATACCTAACCAGAGCAAAACGCAACTTATCCAAAAGGCCGGGATTGCTGTGTCTGTCCTCCACTGATTCTGTGAAGTATTTGAGAGGCTTACCAGTGCTGTCCATGGTTTTTAGGTTTTTGTTACACTAGTATCACTGGTTGGTCGATGAACACCATAGAACTAAGGTCATACTTGTGTTTTCTTTCGCAGTTGTGGGGGCTTGGTTTATAAGTATAAAGTCAGTTGCCATTCAAAATCATAATTTTTAATACAGATAGTGTACTTTTTAGGCTCTAGTGCGAGAAGTAGGTCATTTTACGTCAGGTCCAAAACTTCGGAGGGCCACCTGTACTATAAAACGTCGTACGAGACACGTGCAAAAACGAAATTCGTAACTCGTGTCGATTTAAAACATCGTCACTCGTTTCGAATTTCATGTTTTTCGCACTTGTGTCGTAATGTACTATTCCCATTTCTGCCACCACTTTTCCCTTTCCGCGTTTTCTAACAATCTTTATTTCCAGTTCAACGCGTCAAACACGACGAGCGGCCTGACCCGAGGCGGCGCGGGCGCCGGCGCGGCGTCCAGCACCGTGTCGGTGCCGCACGCCGTGGCCAGCGGCGCCGTCCGGCGCTCCAACGTCGTCAAGGAGGTGGAGCGGCTAAAGGAGAACCGCGAGAAGAGGCGGCAGCGGCAGGCAGAGCTTAAAGAGGAAAAGGTAAGGTCACAGGCTGATGCGATCCGAACCAACGGTTCTCGGAGAACGCTTGAGGCGGTAGTGACTGGCTGAATTCGAGTAGATGTGTGGCCAGCGGCGCCGTCCGGCGGTCCAACGTCGTCAAGGAGGTGGAGCGGCTAAAGGAGAACCGCGAGAAGAGGCGGCAGCGGCAGGCAGAGCTGAAAGAGGAAAAGGTAAGGTGGGATGGGATCCGAACTAGAATAGCGAGAACTAATGGTTCTCGGAGAACGCTTGAGGCGGTAGTGACAGGCTGAATTCGAGTAGATGTGTGGCCAGCGGCGCCGTCCGGCGGTCCAACGTCGTCAAGGAGGTGGAGCGGCTAAAGGAGAACCGCGAGAAGAGGCGGCAGCGGCAGGCAGAGCTGAAAGAGGAAAAGGTAAGGTGGGATGGGATCCGAACTAGAATAGCGAGAACTAATGGTTCTCGGAGAACGCTTGAGGCGGTAGTGACAGGCTGAATTCGAGTAGATGTGTGGCCAGCGGCGCCGTCCGGCGGTCCAACGTCGTCAAGGAGGTGGAGCGGCTAAAGGAGAACCGCGAGAAGAGGCGGCAGCGGCAGGCAGAGCTCAAAGAGGAAAAGGTAAGGTCACATGCTCATGCGATCCGAACTAGAATAGCGAGGCTCTCGGAGAACGCTTCAGGCGATAGTGACAGGCTGAATTCGAGTAGATGTGTGGCCAGCAACGCCGTCCGGAGTTCCAACGTCTTCAAGGAGGTGGAGCGGCTAAAGGAGAACCGCGAGAAGAGGCGGCAGCGGCAGGCAGAGCTGAAAGAGGAAAAGGTAAGGTGGGATGGGATCCGAACTAGAATAGCGAGAACTAATGGTTCTCGGAGAACGCTTGAGGCGGTAGTGACAGGCTGAATTCGAGTAGATGTGTGGCCAGCGGCGCCGTCCGGCGGTCCAACGTCGTCAAGGAGGTGGAGCGGCTAAAGGAGAACCGCGAGAAGAGGCGGCAGCGGCAGGCAGAGCTCAAAGAGGAAAAGGTAAGGTCACATGCTCATGCGATCCGAACTAGAATAGCGAGGCTCTCGGAGAACGCTTCAGGCGATAGTGACAGGCTGAATTCGAGTAGATGTGTGGCCAGCAACGCCGTCCGGAGTTCCAACGTCTTCAAGGAGGTGGAGCGGCTAAAGGAGAACCGCGAGAAGAGGCGGCAGCGGCAGGCAGAGCTGAAAGAGGAAAAGGTAAGGTCACATGCTGATGAGATCCGAACTAGAATAGCGAGAACCAACGGCTCTCGGAGAACGCTTCAGGCGGTAGTGACAGGCTGAATTCGAGTAGATGTGTGGCCAGCAACGCCGTCCGGAGTTCCAACGTCTTCAAGGAGGTGGAGTGACAGGCAGAGCTGAAAGAGGAAAAGGTAAGGTGGTCATCGGTAAGTAGAACAGCGAAAAGAAACTGATCAAGGAAAACCGCCTTGAGGCGGTAGAGACAGGCAGTCTACGCATAGGCATATAAATCAATTCAATAATAGAACATACGTCAATAATTAATTGTAACAAAATAATAGAATTTAATCTTACGATGCCAGTAACTTGACTTGGGAGGCACTATGTCTCCTACATTCAATTTGTTCTCCTGATAAGCTTCGGCAAATGTTGAGTAGCTTTGTTTAAGACCTTACATATTAATCCTAGATAAAGATAGTAAAATTTTAATTTTAAAGACCCTACCATCTTTGTTTACAGGAAGCCCTAATGAACATGGACCCCGGCAACCCCAACTGGGAGTTCCTAGCGATGATTCGCGAATACCAGCAGAGCATCGAGTTCAGGCCACTGACCGGGAACGAACCCGTTGAAGACCACCAGATCACCGTGTGCGTGCGTAAGCGGCCGCTCAACAAGAAGGAATTGAACAAAAAAGAGGTTAGTTTTAGGAGGTCTCCAGGTCGTTGGAAATGAGGTTGGTGGAAGTGTTTTACTTCTGGGGAGTCAGGGAAATGTTGGGAAGTAAATGGTCAGAGAAATCAGTGTCACCAGGAAAGGATGACGCTTAGGTAAGACACAAGGATTAGCAGAACATCGAGTTCAGGCCGCTGACCGGAAACGAGCCCGTTGAAGACCACCAGATCACAGTGTGTGTGTGCGTAAGCGGCCGCTCAACAAGAAGGCCTTATCGAAGTTTAGTTAGCACTGAATTTTGCCGTTCTAACTTTGTTTGTGTTGCATTTTAAAGTTACATATCTTAAGAATTGTATGATTTCAAACAAAAATAGGACGCTGTATGGTGTGTATTTCAAATAAGTGTGACTGTGAAAAATTATATTCGTATTTAAATAAGTAACATGACGTCATTGTGACGTTACGAATAAATATTTTATATCGATACGATATTCTCTGGCAACGCCCGACTCCGTTATTTCTATTCGATTACAACATATGTTTTATGTAAATTAGTCGCATTAGTGTGGCACTTTAAATGAGTGTTGTTGTTTTGTGTCGGTGTGGGTGTGTACGAATGCAAGGGAGTTTTGCATTTGTGTGCACTAATTGTATGTGTGCGTTACCTCGTCCCCACCAAATATCAGTAGACTATTTTGTTAGAACAAATGCGGCGATACTTGTTCCAGGTAATATATGTTCTAAGGTTTTTTTATCCATTTTATCTGACTTTTCTCCTCCTCCTACAAGTAGAATAAGGGATGATTATGATTACTTCCCTAACGAACCAAGGCGTAACCACTGACATTCACATCCCTCCAGGTGGACGTGATCAGCGTGCCGACGCGCGACCAGATGATCGTCCACGAGCCGAAGAACAAGGTGGACCTCACCAAGTACCTCGAGAACCAGAAGTTCCGCTTCGACTACGCGTTCGACGACAACTGCACCAACGAAATCGTCTACAAGTTAGTACCCGCCTTTTTTTTAAAATTTGAAATTGGCTTACTCATGGTCACATACTAGCCAAGGGTACACCCGCGGCCTACAATAGAGTGAGTTCGCCCATCATCATCAGCCTATGATAGTCCACTGCTGGACGTAGGCCTCTCCTATTAACTATGCGTATAGACGCATTAGGAGGTAAATGCCCATAATCGCCACGCTGGGCAAGCGGATTAGCGATCGCAGTAATGTGTCCAGTATGATGACGCGGCTGCCCATCATCAATCCTTAATCAAATATGGTCAGTGACACTTAAATCCCTTGGTCGACTCTTACGACACCCACAGGAGGAGTTGGGGTGGTGACAAATGTATTCTTTCTGCCGTCACCACACGGCCAGTTCCAGGACAGTTCGCCCAGAAGGTGCCTATTCTCCCTTGACTTGAAGGTTGACGGGTTATATGATCTCAGAAATATAGATGCCGGCAGGGAATTCCACTCCTTGGCAGTACGCATAAGAAAAGAAGACGCGAAGCGCTACGTGCGATAAATGGAATATCTACCAAGTAAGGATGACCTGGACGTGCGTCTAGAAGTAAAGATTGTAAAATGGGGATAGGTGTCTTCTGTCTCTGTGATGATTGATGGGTTGAGGTGAAAAATTTGAAATTTTTACTAAAACGCGAATATAATGTTATTAGCGACCCGCCCCGGCTGCGCACGGGTATATACCTACGTAAAAACCTTCCTCTTGAATTACTCTACCTATTAAAAAAAATGACATCAAAATCCGTTGCGTAGTTTTAAAGATTTAAGCGTACAAAGGGACATAGGGACAGAAAAAGTGACTTTATTTTATACTATGTAGTGATAAGATAATCTTAAGTTTTGGTTTAAAATAGGTACGTTATTTCTTCAGGTATACGGCAAAGCCGCTAGTGCAGACGATATTCGAGGGCGGTATGGCGACGTGTTTTGCCTACGGACAGACAGGCTCTGGGAAAACGCACACCATGGGTGGAGATTTCCAGGTAACAACCTAACTTCATTATGAAACCAGTGTTTTTATTTTCAATGTGGACAAGAAACAATGTTTTTTGGCCATGGAGAGGCATTTCGTCGATTAATAAGTGAACAAAGTAATCTCGTTTATTGTCAGACTAATAAGGACCGTATCGAATTATAAGTAAACAAGATAAAAGTGACGCAACTTTAATATTAAGTAATATTTTGAAATAAAACAAAAAATAAATTAAAATATAACACTTTTTCTAGAACTATGTTCTAAAGAGACTGCCATAGGACCCCTATTTAGCCGTCAATCTTACTTTCTTCTGGATGTCCTTCATTCGATTTTGGACGACAACATTTGCTATATTTCCTGACACCCTGTTCCACTTTTTTTTTTAAGTCGTCGGCTGATGTTGCAGCTCTGGCATTTTTTGAAGCTGCCGCTTCATAAAAGCCAAGTACATTTCGATTGGGGGTACTTCAGGGCACTTGGAGGGATTCATGTCTTTTTCGACTATATCAACCTTGTTTGTTTTATGCCATTCAAGGGTGGCTTTCGAGTAATAGCATGACGCCAAATCAGGTCAAAACAAAGTAGGCATCCTATGCTTTTTAATGAGAGGCAGCAGTCTTATTTTTTAATTACTCTTCTTGGTATACTTCAGCGTTTAAACTACCTGTGGTGAAAAAAAAATTGAAACGCATGCTACGTTGACAAATTGCTTCCCATACGAGTATTATTTACCATTTTTTTCAACACTGATGGCTGTATCTTGTTTAGAGAGAATTTTCCCAGCGGGCATGGTACAATACTAAGGTCCAGGGGTCGTTTTTAAATCTAGTTTGCAGTACATTTCGTCGTCTATGATAATACATTGCTTTTTCTTAGTCAGCACATGATCATACAGTTTACTTGTCCGTTTTCTAACTGACATGACTTTTTTTCATCTCTTTTTGGTTATTTCTGTTTTTTATATGTCTTTAGATTACGTCTGTTTTAAATTTTTTGTATCATAAAAGACGGAGTTTTCGCTTTTTTGGTAGCATTGGACAGAAAGAGTTGGATTTTGTGAAAATATTCGTACTACTTTCTTATGCAACGCTGGGTCCCATGGTCCCTGTTTTCTTCCACTCTTGGGCAGATATTCTAAAGTTAAAGTGTTGGCGAATTTATTTATCGGTTTGTATATGCCTGCAGAAGTGAACTTATACTTTTTAACGAGCTTTCTTATTGTTATGCCCTTAATTTTACACCAGTCGTCCAAAATTATTTTCCGTGTCTCTAAGTTAATCAGATCCATTTCATTGATTTTAACGGAATGACATATTGTTTCTGACCTTAAATCATACCCATTAATATGGTTCATAATATACTGAACAGTTTTTGTTATATAAAGTTGAGTATACGTATTTATAGGGCCCTAAAGTTATCTACTTACATTTAGATACGGTCCCTAACTCTGTAAGCTTTAATAAGGGTGCGGCTCCACTGAGGCGGAGAGGAGCGGATATGTGCAAAATTGGCCAATGAGACCGCATGACAGTATTTCGAATTTTGAATTTGAAATGTAATTGGTAAATTTTGCACATCTCCGCTCCTCTCCGCGTCAGTAGAGCCGCACCCTTAGAGTTTTAGAACTCAATCTTCAGTTCGGTGACCGTTTTCTAGTCGTAATCCATCACAAAATCAATAAACTTCCAAAAACAATAGAATTTCGATATTTTGTGTTCAGTGCCAATGAATATGACAGCTGTTTGGACTTCACGCCTACTTAGCGCCGTCTGGTGGCAGAAAAATATCCAAAAAAACCCTCATTCCATTCGGGTTTATTCCTGTTCTGCTGCGGCATATTATTTGGGCTACGAACAAATAAAATATGGAAGCCGCACGCCATACTAAATTGCCTTTCAATAACGCACCCCCTCTTCCATGCATCACAGTAATGAATTTCAATATCAACCTATAAAAACTTAAACCGCCATTTAAAAAAAGTTGTGATTGGTCCATCAAAGTTTTGATTGGCGATATTCTATAAACGTTTGTCAAAAATGTTGCTCCGAAATATGCGCGGTGTTAAGAAAAACGCTATGTGCTGCCCATCTTGGCACAATTGAACAATTGTTTTTGGGGGCATTATTGAGCTGGCGTTAGTCGTCCATGTTATATATGGTCGCAGTATTTGGGGTTTACGAGCCCAAGAACAAATAAGTTCATCGACCTTTGTATTCCAGGGCAAGACACAGGACTGCAAAAAGGGCATCTACGCGATGGCGGCTCGCGACGTGTTCGCGTACCTCAAGTCGCCCAAGTACAAGCCGCTCAACCTCATAGTATCCGCCTCTTTCTTCGAAATATACTCCGGAAAGGTAACATTCACTAGAAAATTTTAGTAGGCCACGTACCGGAATGCCTACTGGAAACAGTAAGGAATAGGAGAGGCACGATGATGGGCCACCTGATACGACACGACAGCTTCTTTCTGAATATTTTTTTTTTTTTTTTTTTTTAATGCATGTTAGTTGTAAGATGTACCATCATTGTTTGAAAAAAATATTCCCGCCAAGTTTCTTACCGGTTCTTCTTGGGTCAGCGGTGTAGGGTTCGAACCGGAAGTAGATTTCATATCTAGACGATTCAAAAGAGTTTGTTGCTATTCCAATTTGAATAAAGAATTATTTGACTTTGACTTTGACTTTGACTATCTTAGGGAGAAGTAGAGGAAGGCCAAGAATTACATACCTCAGGCAATTAAAGGAAAAAGTAGCTGTCGAGTCGTACTCAGATGTCAAAAGGCTTGCACAGAATAGAGAGGAATGGCGATTACTTCACCGACAAGAGCGTAGCTCTTAAGTAATGATGATGATGATGACGTATCGGAAGGCGCAGCGTGGGTTGACCAACAAGGACTGATGACCTGGTAATGGTCACAGGAGTCCGCTGGATGCGGGTGGCAGAGGACCGGTCATTGTGGCAATCTTTGGGGCAGGCCTATGTTCAGCAGTGGACGTCTTTCGGCTAATATGATGATGATGATGATAAGGCCTGCAAAAATTACTTTTCCAATTGAACTACAATACCGGTAAAAAGTTTAAGTTCACTGCATGATACAAAATGTACTTTCGAGCAATACATTTTTTCAGTGTTAACAGCAAAATATTTTTTCTACCGATGTCTTGCTGATTTGAGAGCTATTTAATATTAATTTCCCATAAAATCAGGTCAATTTTTTAAACCGGATCCGATAATAATTTGTAGGCAAGTAAAGTTTTAATTTTTTGAACATCATTACTATTCATGAACACCGCGTGGGCATGACTACCAATAGCTGCCTCAGTTGTCCGACCTGTTCGAAAGTAACGGTTAATTTAAAAGGAATCGCTCAATAATCAATTGCATATGAGTTGAAAACAAGTGTTGACTTAAACATCGATTAATCATCGATTTCGCATCAAAATCGTGCTACGAACTAAAATTTTTGACCGTTACAGTACTCGTATAATTTACATAAAAATGTATATAAGGTAGGTATGTATGTATGGTAAGGTCGTTCAAGTACAAGCCGCTTAACCTCATAGTGTTCGCCTCCTTCTTCGAAATGTACTCTGGAAAGGTACTACACTAGAACATTTTCTTTAAGTAGGGCTGCAAAAGTTACTTACACAATGTACTTATATAATAAAAAAAAAAACTCTCTTGCAGCGAACAGTATTATGCAATAGTAGTATTATTCAAGAACAAGCCGCTAAATCTCATAGTATCCTATTTTAAATCTCATAATAACTCTTCTATTAAAATCTGCTCTAAGAACCTATTCTCTTTAGAACATTCTCATGTCATTCGCGTGTAATACGCTCAGCCTCGTTCTTAATCAAAGTAAGATAGAACATATTGTGAAAACATAAATCAAATTATTTATTAAGTAAATATTTTGATTTGTACTTTTAATTTTTCTCCAGTAGTCACACTACTTAATACTATATAAATTATAAATATTAGATGTCATATACCAAAGAAAAACGACCAAGATCACCTATGTCCGAGGTGGGGATCGAACCCACGTACTCAGCTTTCGCGGCTGATGCCTGTACCCCTCGGCCACTCGGTACACCGATATTACACCAATATTTACAAAGTAAGATATTTAAAAATTTGAAACTTGCAGGTGTTCGACCTACTAGCGGACAAGGCGAAGCTACGAGTACTAGAGGACGGCAAGCAGCAGGTGCAGATCGTGGGACTGACGGAGAAGGTTGTGGACAACGTGGACGAGGTGCTCAAGCTGATCCAGCACGGGAACGCGGCCAGGACCTCGGGACAGGTGGGACTTGTTCATGTGATTTATGCGTCGTTGGACTAAAAGTAAATATGGCGATATATAAAAATGTCCACTTGCTTAAATTCGGGCGTATATAATTTTGACGAAGTATAAAAATGTTCACCTGTATATTAGACCAAATATAAACATGTTGCGACACTAGACTAAAAGTAAATATGGCAATGTATAAAAATGTCCACTTGCATAAGTTCGGGCGTATATAATTTTGACGAAGTATAAAAATGTCCACCTGTATATGATTGTTGGTGGTGATGAATTTGATCCGTATAAGTATTATTATAATCCTGGACCTATAGTAAAGAAAGTAGTCATTTTTATATTCAGACTTGATTAGACTTAGACATTTGTACACTTTGAAAGTAGTCATTTTTATATTTCGACTTGATAAGACATAAACATTTTTATAATTTGATAGTAGTCATTTTTATATTCCGACTTGATAAGACTTAAGCATTCTAAAGTATTGGCTTTCTAACACTCGGACCAATTTTATTTTATATGTAGACATTTTTATACATCGCCATATTTACTTTTAGTCCAACGACGCATAAATCGTTCATGTTTCTGCCGTCACTAGCAATATACTGAAGAGAAGTTTCGTAAATTGGGAATTATTTATTTATTTAACCTTTATTGCACAGTTACAAAAAAAATAAATGTACAAATGGCGGACTTAATGCCTTAAGGCATTCTCTACCAGTCAACCATTGGGTCAAACAGAAAACTTACATTTGGTGCGGAATAATTAAAACAGAGAAATAAACATTAAAGTCACAAAACAAGTTATATTTTGTTTATCGTATAAAATACATACATATATTTACATATATACATAAAAAACATAATAATAAAAACAATGTACCCATGCACAACCACAACACCTACTATGACCCTTGATGTACGCGAAGCAGATGTTCACGTAATTTGCGTTTAAGGTGGAATGTCACGGTCAGCTAGGCACTACAACGCCAATAGATGGCGTTATAGTGCATAGGTGGCGCGAATTCTACGTATTTTTATATTTTATGTATGATAATAGAAATATTTTTAATAAGTAATATGTTTGCCGAAAATAAACTGCTGTTTCTCATATGGCCAACTAAATTTCAGGTGAGGTATAATTTACAAAATAAGTTTATTTGAATAAATACGAAACGCTGCCGCGGCTGCGCAGTATGCACACACACATTCAAACCCTTATTCGTTTACGAAACCGATTGCTTATTTCGGAACTTGTATTGAACTCGGATTAGGCTAGTTGGATGACCGTCTGACGCACATTCATTAGGACCAAGGTTCAAATCTCGTAATTTCAATATATTTTTTACTTTACATTACATGACTTTTTATTTTTTTTAATGATACTTTACCTTTAATTACATTTTTTTCAGTAATAAATAAATAATCTGTTGCCTATCCCACAAAACTTTACAAGCGTATAATTCTACAAAACGGTATAAATTCCAAAACAAATAATTGTCAATTTTGTACATTTGTATGCTTGTAAAGTTTTGTGGTATTGGTCCCTGAACTACCAACCTAGGTTTAATTTTGGTGACCTTATATATTTACTCGCCAAAAACGTTTTCAGGTGATGTTACGGCATCCAGTTCAGGTATTTTTTGCATGGTCAATCTGAAATAGCCTATACTACTAAAAAACGGGCCTGGATGAGTGGATGTCCTAACCTAATAGGTGTCCAATCAGACTGGGACGGAATCTATTCGATGACTTCAGTCAGATAAGTTTTAGATATTTCTAATCACTTTAATTATTAGATTCCTTCCCATTCTAATCACGTGTGGAATACATAGATAAAGAAAACATCAATTTATAAATTCAGTGTTTTATTTACACATTTTACGTTTATCTGGTTTTATACATGGATATAGGAAGATTGCTTGACGTTGTGTGTGTTGCTTGGAAGTGAGCCGGACGCATCTACCTACACATATTGTGACACCTGCAGTTGGCCCTGGATCTGAAATCAGAATACTCATCGTCAAAATGGTGTATGATGAATTGATGATTACTGGAATAAAAAATACATTTCAGCTTTGTCTAGTTAGGTGGTAGTGAACTTGACTGCGAAGTTAGGGAGGGAACCTGGGTTCAAAACAGGTTCAGTGAGTATCTACAAAATGGTTATATTTTTATAAGTTCAAGGTCTGGAACTCATCATCCCTCGGGAAACTAACGTTTCCGGTATTTATGTAAAAATATATATTATTCTTATAATATAATATATATTACTATTTATCTACATGTCAAGTTTCCTTATTCCAATCCGATGAGCAGTTGTTGCGATAACAATAAACATCGAAACATTTTTGTTATAATAATAGTGGAAATATATAATTAAAAAAACTGTTTGAATACTGGGAGGAAAGATATCCAGCAAGTCAGCCTCTACAGACTTACCTTTTGATTTCTCCGTAATATAGTATCATTTCTCCAAGGCTTCGCTTACTTACAAGTTTTTTTCAGGCCCGAGTATCGGTGGTTTTTATAGCCTTTCCGGGACGTTTGTGGCTACATAATATACAAACGTATAATAAATCCTCATGTAAATCACTGCACACTATGAGATATTTCAAACAATCGTAAGCAATTTAGCGTAAATTCGGATTTGTAGGTATAAACAAATGGTAAAACGATAAAGTACTGCCGGTGATTTAGAATCAGTGACGTTTGAATTTAGTGTTGCCTTGCCAAATAGGTTTTACATTCAGTTCCACGAGACTATCATTTAGTACGCACATCTATTATAACATTAAATGTAAGAAGTCCATCCTGTAGTATAGGTATAAATGTAACTAGTATGTATAGGTATATTTTCTATGATAAAAGGTCTTTCGTTCGGCTTTTGCGTGGGGATATGGCCTATATGGCAACATTAGCAACGCTTGCGTTTGATATTGTTGAAAAATAAATAACATGCGAAAAGAGCGGCAACGTAGCATTTTCAGCCAACTGGCAACGTCGCTTTCCAACGCACACACCGAACGTACGATTGGTGTATGACACTGTCGTCGTTCACCCACATATTGACAAATCTTTACTAAAATAAAGTACTACTTTAAGCTATTATTCGACTCTTTATATTACAGAAACATAATTTGCCGCAAACAAATATAAAAATGATTGTCGATTTAAGTGATTTCATTGTAAAACTATGCTCCGTTTACCCATATTTGAATAAATACATTAGTATGAAAAACGAACCACCTTAAAAGAAAATTTGCTCTGCGCTTGACGAATTACTAGAGGGATCGTTCCAGAGACGAATGGCCTGAAGGGCAAAAGAGTTAGACATAAATCCTGTGGGAATTTTCTTATATAAAATTTTTCAAGTGTGTAGTCAGGATTTGGAATAGGAGAATCAGGGGGGTCTGGTATGATCTGATTATATATGCATTGCTTACTTTAAAAATGGAACCATTACAAGCTACCGGAGTTGTATTTGGTTTGTGGTGATCATTTTAAATAAAATCATTTTCTTTTTGCATTTACTATATATTTGTGAATGTAGCGATGCTTTTCAAATGTGGAGCAATTTTTTAATGTATCTTATCTGAACTACACTGAATTTTACAAATACAATGAGACAAACGGTGTCGATTGTGGATTTATATCAGCTATTTTAGGTTTTCAGTTTCATTTTTATGTTTTTAGGCTTTTTTTCATAATATACTAACAAATCGTATGTGTTCCAGACGTCAGCGAATTCGAATTCGTCGCGGTCGCACGCCGTGTTCCAAATTGTGGTTCGGTCTCCCGGCATGCACCGCGTACACGGCAAGTTCTCCCTCATCGACCTCGCCGGCAACGAGCGCGGAGCCGACACCTCCTCCGCCAACCGTCAGACCCGTGAGTGCCAGTACTACCACATATCACGTCACATAGCCACATACACGGCAAGTTCTCCCTCATCGACCTCGCCGGCAACGAGCGCGGAGCCGACACCTCCTCCGCCAACCGTCAGACCCGTGAGTGCCAGTACTACCACATATCACGTCACATAGCCACATACACGGCAAGTTCTCCCTCATCGACCTCGCCGGCAACGAGCGCGGAGCCGACACCTCCTCCGCCAACCGTCAGACCCGTGAGTGCCAGTACTACCACATATCACGTCACATAGCCACATACACGGCAAGTTCTCCCTCATCGACCTCGCCGGCAACGAGCGCGGAGCCGACACCTCCTCCGCCAACCGTCAGACCCGTGAGTGCCAGTACTACCACATATCACGTCACATAGCCACATACACGGCAAGTTCTCCCTCATCGACCTCGCCGGCAACGAGCGCGGAGCCGACACCTCCTCCGCCAACCGTCAGACCCGTGAGTGCCAGTACTACCACATATCACGTCACATACACACTAATCACCGAAATCATTTATCCTGCTTTGCCTATGACAAATCTCTCTTGCCATGCCAATGTTCCTTTAACAACCTCTCTCCACCATCCCCAAATGACGGTGCAACGACCGTCCCACCATCGTGGGATGCGACCTGGCCACAACTGCAATAGCGGAAACGCTGGAGCAGCCACACATACTTCAGGAGGAGTATCGTTTTATACCTATGTTCATTCTTACACTCGTATATGACGTTTTCTATCAAAATGAACCTTATTGTCGATGACACTTACGTCGGATTTTTTTATTTGGATTTGCGAATCATTGATAATGACACAAGCACCGTCGATATTACCGTCCCCCTTGAAAGAAGACGTCACGTTATTGCACAAGAGATCCCTTTGAGTCCAAATGTAACCTATCTATAAGAGCCAAGTCAATAAGGTGCAATATTTGACGAAAGTATCACTGATTTATAGTCTGAATTAACTCAAGTATAAAATATTAATTATTTAGGCCGGATAGGTGAATGTCATAAGCCGCTACTGTATTTAATGCCAAGTAATAACACCTTGAACCTTATTGCATACAATGGAAGGTAGCTTTTTGATCGGATAATGTTTTTACATATTACCTTTCGTTACGGGTTGCTAAAGATAAGCGTCTTCCAGCCAATCGGACATTTTAAAAATATTAATACGAAATTAATGTCTAAATAAAGTATACTGGTGGCTAATTAGAAAGGGACAAAACGTGTTATATTCGAACACTGAAATAGGAAAACGAATAAAATCTATCTGTTTGTCTTAACATTTGCGTACTTATTGAATTTAGACTCGTGACTGTATCCAAAACTATGTTCCAGGAATGGAGGGCGCCGAAATCAACAAATCCCTCCTCGCTCTCAAAGAGTGCATCCGAGCGCTCGGCATGAAGGGCAACCACCTGCCGTTCCGGGCCTCCAAGCTCACACAAGTGCTCCGAGACAGCTTCATCGGCGACAAGTCGCGTACTTGCATGATCGCCATGGTGTCGCCCGCGCTAAACTCGTGTGAACACTCGCTTAACACTCTACGATACGCTGACAGGTAATGACACGTGACTTTATCATTACCCCTCTTGTACCGCTCTCATACAGGAACAGACTCAAGCCTAGAGTAGGCGTAGGTCCCGTTTTTACCGTTGATGTGACACGCAAGTGCTCCGAGACAGCTTCATCGGCGACAAGTCGCGTACTTGCATGATCGCCATGGTGTCGCCGGCACTTAACTCGTGCGAGCACTCGCTTAATACTCTACGATACGCTGACAGGTAATGACACGTGACATTATCAATACCCCTCTTGTACCGCTCCCATACAGGAACAGACTCAAGCCTAGAGTAGGCGTAGGTCCCGTTTTTACCGTTGATGCGACGGTCCGAGTGTTCAAGCTCACGCAAGTGCTGAGAAACAGTTTCAGTACAAACTCTGAGCGGCAAGTTGAGTAATTATGGCTTTAGGAGCCCATTTATTTAAATAGTAGACTACGTGCCAAGGCCGTTTACGTGGGAAATGTCTCGGATGACGTGTAATTGTAGAAGGAATGTTCTGACGGGGAACTACGGGACTAGGCCGACTCTGGTACTAGTTTTAAGTCGGATAGTTTTTATTTCTGTTGAGGTATATACACTATACAGGTTGGAAGGGAACGAAGATTTTTCCTGCTACTGACCGAATTTCGTGAGTATGGGACCATCATCGAAAACTTACATGGAAAATTGACTTTTCCATACTATTGAACTAAAGTGATTACTTAATCACTCAATTTGTATTTTATTTTCATGATGGTACTATACTGAAAGTTCATCGTAATAATAGTTGGTAGACTCGGTCGGTAGCGGGAATGTTTCGTTCCATCCTGTATAGTTTTTCTGAAACATGCGAGCAAAAAAGTAAAACAAAGTGTTATTGTTAAGTTAGTAACTAACTTTTTCGCCTTTTGTATTTGTTTGTATTTATTTTATTTTAAAAAATACGTGAACTAGTTTGTTTAGATAATTTTTTCACACTTGTATCATAATATTATCTATTATTTTGTGCCGTTATCAGAGGTGAGCCGTTTTCGGTAAATTCCCTATCTTGCTACAGGAAATGTTACCGTTAGGGAATATTCCCTTTACAGTTTTGGGTAAGTTACCGGGAACGGCACATCAGCACATCACTAGCCGTTTTACACTGCGCAATTAGTCCGACTAATTAACTTTATTAACCCTCAGAGTGAAGGAGCTGGGCACGTCGGAGTCGTCGCGGATGCGCGCGGAGTCGCCGGCCGCCGACGTCGACATGGAGCCCGAGCACGACGACTTGGCTCAGCTGCGGTCTCTCAACGTACGTACACATACACACTGCCAATGATATAATAAGTAAAGATATGTTACACCAGCTCTAAAATTGAAGCGCTCAGATTGTGATAATTCTAACAATCGCTCTTAGTTCTACCCAGACCACCGAGAGGTGTGTACCACAGCAGAGTTCTCGCAAATTACATGAACTGCGCCCTAAAATGTCATTTTATGTTATACAATAGTGAAATCCACAAAATAAAATGCAAAAATGCCCTTAACATCACACATCATGCGCAATTAAACTGAATTATATATTTTTAACAATTTTACTATTTATTGAATGATCGAGAGTAACAAAGATAAAACAATGTTTATCAATAACAACCTTAAGAATGCACGCGCGATTGTCAAATGCTAGTTGTCTCTTTTTTATTTATTAAATACGAGTATATGTATTTTGCCATCTCTTTTACGCATTTTGAAGTATGAAGATAGGTGTATGTCAACTGTCAATAAATTGTAGCTGTATGATGTGAAGTATTTATTTCGCTCATTTTGTTAGAGTATAACGTATCTTTACTTATCGTCCATTAAATACAAAAACGACACAACTCAAAAACCGTGAAAAATGATTTTATTGCAAAAACGACATTATAAGCGCTAATATTTTACGTGACACTAAGACACCTGTCGATTTGACGTTAGTAAGTATCAAAATTATGCAGGTGCCCTTTTAGCACTATCGCTCTTTCGAGACTAATTTCAGTGCTAAACTGCCATTTTGTCAGTTGCGACTTGACTGTCGACCAAAACGCACGACATTTTTGTGAAAAAGTGCCATGAAACGATAAAATAAGTGATAACGTTAAAAAATATGTAAGCAAAGTGCCATATTTGTAGATGTGGCCGTTTTGAATAAAATAAATACGTAAATATTATGTTTCTTTATATAAAAAGGAGTCGCAAAACGGAATGTGGCAGCTTTAATTTTAAAATATCCTCTTAAATTTGATTTTTCATTCATCAAAACTGCCGTATTAGAATTTACAACCTTTTTGAATTAAAAATATATTCGAATGCATCAATCATAGGAGCCATATTTATACATGATGCTGTTTTGAATAAAGTAAATATGTTTGGTTTAGATTTCTTTATAAACAAAGGAGCCGCAAAACGGAATGTTGAATTTCAAAAAACATTGTTGCATTTACAACCGTTTTTAATTCAGTATAATATTAAAATCCATAAATGTACCAGATTGAATAATTGAGTATCTTTTGCATGAAATCTGAAAAAATACAATACATCTTATAAAAACAGTAATTGTAAAACGTGATACTTTGTACTGTGTTCGTTTTACTTAAAAGTATATTAGAGATTGTGTGGAAGATGACTGTGAATTTTGTGTACCTATAATTGCGACTACGAAGAAACAATAATGGCATAAACTTCGGATTATTAAGTATTTGTCATACTTTCCTATTATATTATTTGTATACAATACAAGTAAAACAAACAAAGATCTCACCTCGGTGTATGTTTTAACGAATCTAAAAACTTATATTAGTAGTATTTATTTTTTCACTTTTGGGAATGCCAACATAGGGATGATGACTGTATTTAAGATAAATGATTAGACATTATGCACGGCATAATACACGAATAAATTATTACTAAAATATAGACTGCAGTCATTATTGTACAGAACTTTTATTTAATATAAGTGTAGTATACAAACGTGACGTCACTTTTGTGTATTTCATGTAAATCTTTCAAAAATCGAAAAAAGATGTTGACTTGACTTGACAGTCATCATGCCTTTTGCTTCACTACATAGGTAGTACCCAAGTACTAGCGCTAAACTGTCATGTCGTCTAGAAAAAAAATTGTGACATTATTACTATTCATAAGTAGATTTTTAAGAGATTTATTATCTCTGCAATTAAATATTGAAAGATATACTTTTGCATCAGCAAAAATTAAGTTCTTGCATCAATTCTAATGAAAAAACTAGTAAACCGTCAAAACATATCAATTTGGATCATTTAGTATGGGATCATAGTAACCACCACACAAATACAATACACATAGAAAAAACAAATAACTAAAGATGTACTTAACCGATTTTTATTATTTACGTGCTTTTAGGTGGGCTATTTCCAGTTTATAGTGAAAATAAGTGGAATCAAAGTATTAATTCCATTCTCAACAATATAACTTTGATCGCGTTGTATTTATTTTATATTTATTAACTAAAGGTACCACATTTTTTTATATAGCAGGTTGATTCTTGAAGAAAACCGATAATTATATCTGAATTTTAAACTAGTACGTCTGTTAAATTCATCAAAATATGTAACCAAAGTTAAAATTAATCAAAGTAACCCCGGTTTACGGTACCTATATACATGTTTTGACAATATGTAAGTAAAGAAACAGCAAGAAAAAGTTTTGTCTGGTTCAGTTTTGTTAAAAAAACAGTATTTCTATGTTTAAGACATGATTTTATGTATGATTTAAATGAAATAACTGGTTATTTTTTTGTATTTGTGGCCTTTGATGGGAAAAAAAAATTCAGAGTTAATGTTATTTTTTTATGCAAAACGGACGTATACGCTCATAAAAGCTTGCACAGCACATATTACTTTCTAATAACCAAACACATCAAAAGAGGGTTAAAATACCTACAAGTTGATATGTAACACATATAATATTAATGCTGTAAAAAAATTTTGTGAACAAAAAACGAATACAAAATCTTTAAACAGCTCCCCTGTAAAAAGTAATTTTTTGACTTGTGTCGCTTTTGTATTTAATGGACGTTATATATCATTGCACACTGCTGGTCCAGACTATTCCATGCAAGAGTAACAAAACTGACCAATTTCTCGCATATCTACTTATTTATTATGCAAATTTTACTGTTATTATGTCTATACACGGTGCTCATGAGCATTCCGAAAGATTTTAATGCTGAATTCCTGAGCTTATTTAGAGTATTTAATGTTATATAAAATTTCCTGGATTCGGCTTGGTTCCAGAGATAATTAACCTTTTTTCGAAAAAAGTTTTTCGACGTAACTCGTCATAAATCTTCTTTTTGATTACAATGCTACCACAATGTGTTCTAATATTACCACACCTTTTGCCTGACAATCAAAAAATAAGAATAGACTTGACGAAAAAACCTGTCCCTAAAAAATCATTTAAAAAAGTATTTTTAACAAATTGTTGTTATGATAAAAAAAAGTATTGGAAATGTTAAACAACATTCAAAAAGTAAAAAAAAAGATTTTTTTTTTATCGAATATGTCATTTAGGTCTCATAATATTTTTTGTTTATTTTGATGTCTAGAGTGCATAGTTAAAATCTTTCGCAATGCTCGCGAGCACCGTGTAATCCGTGTATATCAAAATAATACTTATCCAGTGTAACACTTACCACTTGAATCATAAATAAATAAACAGACGGTCAAATGGTCACTTTCATTACAGTTACGTAGATTTATCTTGCTGTGTAAACCAAGCTCGAGCGGAGCTTCCGTGTTAGTGTAAAGGTGCGTTCAAACTAAAAGAGCATTCTCTGTTCTAAGCTCCCACTCTACGAAATTCGATCGGTACACAAAACGTGATTGGTTGATTTCGTAGAACGGGCGCTAGAACAGCGAATGCTCTTTTGGTTTAAACGCACCACACGCACGCACGCACTGGTCTCACCGCGAGCTACTAAGCTATGAACTATCGGCTATAAACACGAACAAATGATACGCACTTCCGTGTAAATAAGAGAGACACGGCGATACTCGCCCGGCGTTAATAGCTGATAGCTGGGCGAGTATCGCCGTGTCTCTTTTATTTACATGGGAGCGCGTATCTTTTGTTCGTGTTTATAGCCGATAGTTTATAGCTTAGTAGTTCGCGGTGAGACCCACTGGTCTCACCGGGAACCCTCGCGCTCAGGCCTTAGACACTTCTAAGGCCTGAGCGGCGAGCGTCGAAAGGATTTGGACCGTACGCACTCAGGCGCATATGTTTCCATTTGCTTAACGTAGACGCCGAAAGCCCTGCTCGAGCGTCTACTCAAACCTTAACCCGTCGTCTGTGGTTGGCAAGGATCAGTACAATGGATTTTTAATTCAAATTATAGATGGATTTGAGTTCGATACTTCTTAATACTACTTCCTTACTTATTCAATACTAGAAATTCAAAAACAGGATCCCAAATAGATTTGAGATGCTAAGATGGCTTTTTTAATAAGCGTAATTTCCCGATATTTCATATCAATTATCATATACGTATCATTGCGCGTGAAGTCATTTTCCAGCTCTAGAGTAATATTTTCTATTTTCTTTGTACGCATTTAAAATTTTATGTATATTATTTTAATAGGCGCGCGGCCTATAACCACTCGTACCAGTATACCAACATCTAACATATTTAATCATACTCCAGGAGGGCGACATGTCAGCAGAGATGTACACGTTCCACGAGGCCATCTCCGAGCTGCAACGTGCCGAGGACGAAGTTCTCGACAACCACAAGGCGATCGCCGACTACATGCAGCACGCTCATCAACGCTGCTCGCAGCTGCTGTCGCTCACTCGGGCTGTGGACTATGACCAGGACGGTGAGCACTTTGTATTGGTCGCCACAACCATCGCCGACTACATGCGACACGCTCACCAGCGCTGCTCGCAGCTGCTGTCGCTCACTCGCGCTGTGGACTATGACCAGGACGGTGAGCACTTTGTATTGGTCGCCACAACCATCGCCGACTACATGCAGCACGCTCACCAGCGCTGCTCGCAGCTGTCGCTCACTCGGGCTGTGGACTATGACCAGGACGGTGAGCACTTTGTATTGGTCGCCACAACCATCGCCGACTACATGCGACACGCTCACCAGCGCTGCTCGCAGCTGTCGCTCACTCGGGCTGTGGACTATGACCAGGACGGTGAGCACTTTGTATTGGTCGCCACAACCATCGCCGACTACATGATAGGGTAAATTGCTAGTAGCTGGCCACCTTCCAGTAACTGGGCACCGAATATATAAATGAACTCTATGTACTTATATGTAGAATTCATTTTAAAAGAGGGAGTGCTAGCAATTTACCCTAAAAGCCTATTATTAGCACTGGTTTAAGTTACTGTCGCTCAGTCGGACGGTGACCAAATGTCAAACTGTGTACCAATTACCACAAAACCATCGCGGATTGTACAGTCGACGTCAAAGATAATATTACGGTTATTGTGCCAAAAATATATTTACACGACTTTAATGTCAAGGCAATAAAGTCGTGAAATATACTTTTGGCACCTAAATCGTAACGATATCTTTGACGTCGACTGTATCATGACGAATTAGAGCGGTTAAATGCTCCTCGGAGAATCACCGGCTTTGTTTTCATTAATTTCCGTTAAATTAAAGGGAAGGTTAATTAGGTAAAAAATTATCAATTTCTCTAAAAAAACAAGTGTCTTAACTCTTACTGTTATTAAGTTATTAAAAAAATAAGTTTAATTACTGAACAAGTGTATTGCAACCTTTATTACATCCTAATGATACTTATTTTGACATGTGCCGTCAGTCACCTGAGATCTTCTTATCTCTCACGTTTGCCATTTTAATTATTATGTATGAAAACAAAGAAAAAAAAATACGAAATTAACAAAAGCCGGAATACTACGCAACTTCTATTAATATCCCAAGTAACCTGTCCAATTTAACGGAAATATAAAAAACACCCTCTACAGGCTGATGATGTAATCGGTCGGTGCATGATTATTGTCGCTCGCAATGTTTAGCATTTTTATTGGTGCATGTAATGTTTGCATGTGTATATCAGTGTGTGTATTGCAGAGCTGTCATACTTGGCCCGCAAGCGACTGCGGCCGACCAGCACGAGCCTCGGCCTTGGCGCGCGAAACCGACGAAAGCTAGGTCTGCCCAGTTGCCCACGGCTACGCTCATTAACTCAGACGTTTGCGGACAACTTTACTGTTTATCTTGCGTCGTGCATCCTTAGCTCCCTCTAAAATGCAAAATCTGTAAATCCCTCGGAAGATAAATTTGACCAAAGAGAAAAAAAACCGAAGAGCTGACTTCCTCGCACAACGCATCTGTATTGCGATACACCGAGGAAATATCGCCAGTATCCTCTGTAGAATGCCACAAGGGCCAATCTTAGATATAGGTTAGATTAGTTAGATATTATTCATGTATATAAATTTTGAAAATAAAGACCGATAAAAAAGAAAGATTAATAAATAAATAGATAATGTCATAATGACAAACACATATCCACTTAGTTCCACGGTAAGCTCAATGAGGCTTATGTTGTGGGTACTAAGTATTTAACAAAGCTTTTTATCTCATAATCATAATTTGACAGGCTGAAAATTTGACAGACTGTTCTGTGTAATTTGTTTTATATAATTTTTGATACAGTTTTTTTTCAAATGAAAGTAAATGGATTTGTTGAAGTTAGCTCAATATCCAATGAAGTTGTAATTAATAATTCATTTTTTTTTAATATTCGCAATAGACGGCCTTTTCGCCGAATAATTGATTACCGAGGTAATTGTCCGCAAACCGATGTCTGTACATTTTACGAAGTTTAACAAAATTCATTTCGCGCGACCATCGCTTCGAAGATTAACGCCAATGCTGACGCTCATACTATTTTTATCGTATTTTATCGTTTCAGCTAAATGCTATTAAATTATTAAATTTTATTATAAAATGGGGAAGGCGATTAGTCCATGGTATTCCATTCCCTAGCACACTATTTACTAGTTTTTATTTGCTTTTTCATTAAAAGGCCAAATGAAATTTTGTTTTTGTTTTGGTGCGTTTTATTTTTACAAAAGTATGTTATTATTTTATTTTTGATTGTAAAATAACTGTAATCAATAAAATAAACATAGATGTTACAAATAATTTTATGGGGTTTCGATCTGTAATAACATTGACGTTTAATTTTATTAAAATATAATCTTTTCAGGCTTGGTTCTTTGGTACCTATTAATAATATTAAACACTAATCATTTCATCAAGTTAACATTATCTTAAACAATATTAATAATTAGGCAGACTACGCATGCGAATGAATGAACGCATAACAAGTTTACACAGTTTCAATCTGCAATTATATTATATTTTTATTATTGTTCAGGAGCTTGTCATTATTGTGATTCTACATTGGAACTGCTAACATAATCTTTCTTTCTTTGATATTTTAGTATTATGTGGCGTTCTTCTGTCCTTGTACTCTTTGTTTTATAACATTTACAAAAATAACATCCAATGTGGGAGCACCATTAGAGCTATGTCACCGGTTTACATGAAAACTTGTAACTTTGTCAAATGTAGCCTCTATTACAAAGCCATAAGGTTCACCTGTCAGATTGGGTCAGTAAGCGCTATAGCTACAACATACGAGTATTTTAACCCTGCATTTGTCCCACAGCATACGCAACGCAATGGGAGGAGCTGCTTAACGAGCAATTGGCCGTGCTGGCGCAGTCGCGCGATCTGGTGGCCGAGTTCCGCGCCAAAATGCAGCAGGAAGAGCACATCAGCCGTCGCATGCAGCCGCGCCACTAGCCTCTACACAGCTGGCGCCATCTGTATGTTACAACTGACATCACCGCGCCTCTAGTACACAGCTGGCGTCATCTGTATGTTTCTACAGACATCACTGCGCCAGGCCAGAGCCTGTACACAGCTGGCGCCATCTGTATGTTTCTACTGACATCACTGCGCCACTAGCCTCTGGCCTGTACACAGCTGGTGCCATCTGTATGTTTCTACAGACATCACTGTGCCAGGCCAGAGCCTGTACACAGCTGGTGCCATCTGTATGTTTCTACTGACATCACTGCGCCAGGCCAGAGCCTGTACACAGCTGGCGCCATCTGTATGTTACAACTGACATCACCGCGCCTCTAGCCTCTCGCCAGTACACAGCTGGCGTCATCTGTATGTTTCTACAGACATCACTGCGCCAGGCCAGAGCCTGTACACAGCTGGTGCCATCTGTATATGTTTCTACTGACATCACTGTGCTATTAGCTCCATCTAACCGCGCCTGTATATAAATGCGACTGCTGCCATCTATCCATGACTACAGATATATCTGGACCGTCAAAACATAGTTGTGACTACTGCCATTTATCCTCGACTACGCACATCATCGCGCCTGTATACAGCTGCTAGCGCCATCTAACTGGGATAATAGACATCACTACTAGGGCATGTAATCCCGGGATTAAAATGTATACAATCACGCGATTTTGTATTGTCCAATCTCGTGATTGCATATATATGAATCCCGGGATTGCATGCCCTAATCACTGCTTGTACACAGCTGCTAGCGCCATCTATCTGTGGCAGCTGCAGACGTCACTGATTAAAGATGTTGTTCCGTACTAGTTCCATGACTACAGATGTCGTTGCACCTGTACAGTGGCGTTCAGAATTGCATGGACGATTTGTGAATGAATTCATTCATAAACTGTCCATGCAATTTCGAACCAGACTGTACATAGTTGCGACTACTGCGACCTATTCGTGACTACATTTATTACCGTGCTATTACCTCCATCTATCCCTGACAACATATATCGACACGCCCTTACATAGTCGCGATTCTGCTGCCATCTATTCGTGACTACAGATACCGTACTACCTCCATCTATCTGCGGCAACAGACATCATCGCCAGTTGTGACTACTGCCATCTATTTGTGACCACAGACATCACAGCGCCCATGCACTTGTAAAGATTACAAGCGCTATCTAGCCATGCTTCCAATATCTTCGCCGTGATAATTATAGACCACATTTGGCTACGCATGTACACCGTGGGAGCGTTAGCATTATCTAATCGAAATCGTACACTCGTCGTGACATTAGCGCCATCTCACTGCGTCTTTAGAGATTGTTGCGACGCTATCGCCATCTAACCGTGACCAAAGATCCGAATACAATAACAGCGCCATCTAGCCGATTCAGCACATATCGTTACGGTATTACCTTTTAAAACTGTTTTAAAGAGTTTCTTACAGAATTGTATTCTGCGTAAATTGATACGTGAAATACTACAAAATCTAACTCTTGAAAGTCAACTATTGTAGATATTTTTATTTAACATGGATACAAGTAAACGCAAATACAATGTTTGGCGGCTTGGTGATCCTGAAGTTGAAATCATCTGTGCCAGTACCACACAGTATTGTCGAAGGCGTTTAATATTTCGTGGTTTGAAGTTAATTAATCTTAATATGTGCACCGCAAGTTCATCAGCCAAAGACTGAATAATAAATCAACAAAGTACAGAGCAAAATAGGCTTACACGCACGGGCGTTAAGTTCAAATTCAGTTTTGGGGTATTTCGATTATTCTGTCGCACCAATCAAGTCATTACCATTCCCAAATTATTGACGGACTGCGTATAAATATTGGAATCATTTTCGGTTATCTTGTAGCAGACACATGTTTGTCTTGCTATTCTGGCATAATAGTCTCGTTTGCTTTTATACAACGGAAAATAAAGTGGTGATGGTAATGAACAATAAAAACGCATTAAAAAATCACATAGAAACAACCTTTGACATTTCGGTGACTTGTAGTCTGGGTGACAGCTTTTGTATGGCGTCAAAAAGGTTAAAACAGAGTAATTTTTGCGGGCATTGGCGATAAGGTTGTACTGGGGTAGGCTCTGGATGCGTTTTCGTATTATATTTAGTCTCAATAGCTGCCTAGCCAAGTTGTCAATCGCGAACGAAACGCAACGTTTTTTGTCGCGCTAATAAAAGACTCACAGAAAGAATACTACGCTCAGTAGCGTTAGCGATTGGCATCTTTGCTATTCACATTGGGGTCTATCATCCGACATTGAAAATATCTTGCTTGCTTTTCTATCGCCGTGGGCATTCAATGAATGATGCATGTCTCTTCGATAAGGATAAAAATCGAAAACGATATCAAATTTTCAAACGTTCGGTTTGTATGGGACTGAGCGAGAGTGATATATAGTGACAGGTTTTTGTTTACGACTTTACTTTGATATTCCTGATGATTTCTCTTTTTTATTTGTCTTCGTACTTTATTCCACTTATTCTCTTCTCGTCGAGTCGAAATTTACTGTATTTTACCTTTGTGTTATAATTTAATATAATACAACGATGAAATACACTACGTTTTCATACTAATCAACGATTATGTAATTTATGGATTAATATTGTTTTATTAGCCACAACAAGAAATTCCTGACAATAAGTTATAGAGCCCCACATTTGCATCTCTGAGTATCAGTCCAAATTTATAAACACGGGCCCAAATCTTGTCGCAGTTAACGCGGTTTTTGTATGTGCCGCACATGTGGGGTGACGGCTACCTTTTAACCATAAGGTTCAAATTGGGACAGGGAGCAGGTACTGTACCGACGGCAACACAGTTGACTATTCGTCCTCCATTCGTAAACTTTATGCACCTTGTAATAAGAGTCACGAATAGTCATAGAATAGTGAACTGTAGGCCTACCACGAACTTGGAAAATAGTAAATTTCGAGCATTTATCTCTGTCATTCCAACAAAGACATCACCGGAGTGACGGAGACAGATGGCCGAAATTTATTTTCTGAAGCCCGCGGTTCTTTATTGGTATGTAACGCGTTTGCAACGTGAATGTTGTTAGTGTTATTATTTGTAAATGAGGTCTCGGTCCAGGGCTGCGCCAATCGTGTAGAAATCTAATTGTGTGCTATTTGGACGGTAGTAAAGTGGTTTTTAGTTTGACAGCTATTATCATAAAACTCCATATTGTAAGACGTAGGTTAAAAGACGCTTAAAAGCAATTTGCCCAAAGTAACCTCCTTGCTATCAAGTAAGGTTTCCATTGGTTTGCTACTCGTCAGTGACATACCGTGTGTCATACTTTTGAATGTGTAATCGCATTCAAAAGGTTAATTTGCTTTAATTTTCATTATTTTCTAATTGTTTTAGGACTGAATAGATCATTTTTATAAATTTAAAAACCTGTTACTGCCTAAAATGTCGGCTGTCACACAGTTTTGCGAATGTATAGTTACCGTCCTTTCTGATCTTTACATTTTGTGAGTAGTTGGCATGTTAAACTATCTTCCATTTATTTCCTAATTTCAATGTACACCCTTTTAGAACGATGTCCAAAAATCTCTGCGCAAGTTAATCTCATTTACATTCACACATTTTCAATCAACAGACTGATTTTTCATTCAACAATATCTGTCAGATAGATATTAGCTCTGTTCTATTTTGACTGATGACATAAAAAAAGATAGTAATAATGTTAACTAACGGATCTGGATGCTTAGCCAAGTTGCCAATCGCTAACGTAGTTTTCCGTTTCTGTCACTCATTCATATTAGTGTGACAAAGACAGTTAGCTGCCTTTCGTTTACGATTGACCATTGAGCGTTAGCGATTGGCAACTTGTCTAAGCACCCTGGATATTGAAAAAGATTGAGGAAGCGTTTGCATAGACTCGAGCTTGACCATAGAGTATTCATTGCTTACTTTCTAAACCTGTAAACTTCGCTCTCGAAATGTGACCTTTTATTTCGTATTGTAAGCCAATTGGTAACGTTGGCTTGGGTAATAAGGTTTTGTTTTGTTATAATGTTGCAAGATATGGGCCTCGGAAAGTAAGTAATATGTAAAGCGTAGTGTACATTTAACATTGAGATTGTCGTAACGGATGCCGTCGCGTTTAAATTATAGACTGTCTATTGTAAGTGATTGAAGCACAAACCGGCGAATACTGAGCGCGCTGCGTGTATATATAATATTGGGTAATACCCTCGATTTAGTGCATAGTGTATATATTATTTACAAAAGCTGCTGGTAATAGAGGTGATGTTTATTTAAAGAATGACGTCACCATTTTAATCGAAGTGGCTACTGTAGATTTGTATGTGCTACGTCGTGCTGCAGGAGTCTATTCTGAAATATAACAATGTTTTATCTCCATCCTAGTTATGAAAGAGTGAGAGCATTGTTTTGGAATGGAGTAGATTACCTGGTGAGTTTAGGATTGTTATACTTTTAACATAAGTGACTTACTCATTGCATTTAACTCATCTAATGGCCTCTCTTAGTGTCACTGGAGGATTTATTTGAACACGCCTGAAGTGAATCCAATACGATGTGATATAATTATTGGGGGCTTAAAATTCACCGTATTATTTTCATGTTTTAGGTAGTATTGATTAATCGTCTTGATTAGCATTCGATGATATAAGAAATGTAGAACGGTGAGGCTTTAGGACTTGTTTAAATTAATTCTCCAAAAGACCGTAAAATTGTAGATATATTTGTATTAAAATGTGAGATGTGGTGAGTACAAAGACCAGGTCTCGTCATACCTGGTGTTTAGTGTGACATTCTGAATAAAAAGTATAGTGATGATTAGTTGTCAGAGCTTGATCTAAAAACATTTTATATGAAACTTAATTTGGTGCGTTAGGAAGCCGGTGCTTGTTTGTAGACATTACGATTAATTTAATGATTTTATTTATGTTTTTTTAGATCAAGTTCTTAAAAACCCTACAATGTAATAAAAGAACAGAAAGCTATTTTAACAGATCAATTATTGCCAGTGTGAAATTGAATGTGTAAAAGCCAGCTCAAATTGTGTTGTTTAGAGCCGACATTACTTATACGATGTGCTGCCTTATTCTGCTTGTTATTAATCGTTGTTTAAATTGTAATAATTATATTCATATCATTGACATTGTGTTTCGATGTACCATACCATTTAGCACTTTGTATATTCGAGAGAGTTTCATCTTAGAGTGAAATAAATAACGAACACACTCACATAATGAAGTTGTACAATAACTTATGGGAGTTATGGGTTTTAGAGTGTCAGCTTGTTCATGACATTTACTTACAACTCTCTCTAATATAATTCGGATCACGAAAATAAGACGAATGTGCAGAGTAATTACAGACTAGTCTATGTCAATTGTCAGTCTCTTATTTTCATGGTCGTAAAAAGTGCTCTACTATTAATCGTGCCTAACAAATGAACTAAAATCCATATGCAATGTGGGATCGACGTGTAAGTGGTTGTGTTAAGAATTTAGTAATGTTAATTCATTCCGATGCTTTTATTTTCGCGGTGTTTGCGATGGATGGAAATGTGTGTGACAATACCATACCTCGTGTGAGAGTTGATAAGGAATGCGTTTTTGGAGTTGGGCGAAACTCCTTGGAGATGTAGTATTGGGCCTCGTTTATCTTGTGATAACTGATAAATTGACGTATCTGTCAGTTAGCGTTTATCACAGGGGCGTGCGTGTTTAGATCGAAACTAGCAGTTCGTTAACTGTACACATATAGATCCAAGGATTTTAACCCTGCAATTGTTGGAATTAGTGTAAACACTAACCCCCTTATTCATAAACGTCTGCCAACTTAACAAGCCGCTAATAATTGGTTGTCCCTTTTGCTGTTATGGACACATTGTTAAGACCGAAAGGGATAAACAATTATTAGCGGCTTGTTAAGTTAGCAAACGTTTATGAATAAGGGGATAAGAGGCCTGACGTTGGGCGACACGTTACCGTAAATCCTTTAGGTTGTCATAGCAACCTGACGGACCGTCACACGGTACAGACAATCGGCCCGATAGATCTGATCCTAACCGTGTTAGGACCTAGCTTTCAACCGGGTCTAAAGGAATTAACATGAGCCGATGAAATAAACTCTACACACAGACTTTTTATATTTAATTGTAATTTATTTTTACATTACCGATATGTCATAAAAAATGTAAAAGGTTTTTGTTTCAATAAAAAGAGTAAAACTTGACTCGAATATTTAGAAATCAGGTTGTTCGTTTTTCTTTTGTTTGTGAGCGGATTTCTCAAAATTACATTTAAGCATTGCCTGTGTAATGCCGGCGACACACTTCGCTCTAGTATTTGTGTGAATGTGACGTTCGTTTGCGAATATTTGACGAGTAGGGCGAAGTGTCTTGCTGGTAGACTCGTGTTCGGTTTGACCGCGGGTGTTCACTTGGAGCGGGCTCCTGTACTTTGGCACCTGTTGATGTCAGGTGTCAGCAATAATTATTGCATCGCGTGTGTAAGGATTGAACTTCTCCGTCGGTTGGACGGCGTAAGTACTCTTGCCGTCCGCCATTCTATAGCCTAGCTTATCGACTTATTAGATAGTGCTTATTAATAAATAAAAAAAACTAAATCGGTACTCTGTATCAGAGTCACTGCGTTGCGGCGATTTGATTGTACTGAACGAAATCTCTCTTTATTATTATTATACATGTTTTAATTATTATTAATTGTAATATTTGCGTTGACTGTTCGCCGGCGGCGGGCTTGGACGAGGCAGCCGCCTGAGCAATGCTTTATTGTAATAAACATATTTTAACATCGCACATTATAATAAATTAATCGAAATTGAACGGCGCTTGTTTCATTTTGTTTCAATAGAATTTATTACCTTTAGTGTAATTTAGGATGTACCGAAATCTTTAAAAGCTCGGTCAAACATACGCATTTTGAGAGCATGGCGGGATGTGAGCGGGATGGAACGCGCGTATCACAGAGCACCATCTCGGTCTCTCATCGTGCCACGCTCACAACACCGGTTCTAAAACGCGTTTAACACTCACTGCCAGATCAAAAACCTAGTTTATCGCTGCACACCAACCTGTTGTACAATGTACGCTACTTCAATTCCAAGAACGCCACTAAGGAGTCCTCGATAACTTTATTCACATGCCACACGACTCCCCAGGGGAGTTATTCACTATACAATTAACGCTGGCTGGCATGCAGGAATAGCCTTTGTTTTTGTCCTGGCACTGCAAATAATAAACTTGCCCACGGAGTCGGCGACATGTGAACAAAATTACCGATAACTCCCCAGTGGCGCTCTTGGCATTGAATGTGTTAATCGAGGTTCGATTTTAATTTTAAAGTTTAAAAAAATAAGGAAAGTGAGGGTTATTCCCACATGTTATCACCCATCTAACACCAGTGGAAAAAACTAGGATTTTTTTCGAATACTTCCCGATTCGCCGGATTCCTGTTTCGCCGGATTCTTATTTTGTCGGATTCTTGATTCGCCGGATTTTTTTGATTAAGAAATACTACAGAAATATCGCGGTTATACCTATCTACTAAATAAAAGGTAGACGTAGAGAAGCAGATCATTTCATACAATAAGAAAATATAAGCACATTTCTTTTATCTGGCTGATTTAATGTATATTAATATTTCCGACGAAACAAGAATCCGACGAAACAAGAATCCGGCAAAACAGGAATCCGACGAATCGGGAAGTATTCTTTTTTTCGCACCTGTTACCACTAGAGTACTTGCTGGTAACTACTGGGAATATTTTCCCCACTTGTTACCATTTAATTATTTGGTGGTAACTACTGGGAAAAAGAAATCCTAGGAGTTTTAATTCCCAGTTGATCCCGCTGTTAACAGGAGGGATAAATCCCAGTTTTTTCCACTGGTGTCAGATGGGTGGTAACCTGGTAACTCGTGGGAATATCCCGGAAAGTGAGGGTGCACAGGAGAAGAAATAGGAAACAATGAAATTGCCAAAGTTTGTTATTTACACAGTTGTATTCGGAAACATAGGTAGTAATTTGTACTGGTACCATGAAAATGCTTCGCTATGCAACTTGTAGTCTAATTTAAAAAGGCCATAGTCGGATTTTCATAGTAAGTCAGCCTTTAAATCAACCAGACTCTAGTATTTTTTTGTGAGTACCTCTTATGGTGAAGAATATTTCTGCTGAGTATCAACGTCCTATCGGTGACAGTTTTTGACTTATGATTTTTTTTAGTTTTTTCTTTAATGTGTTGTATCTCAGGATGTATAAAAGCGAATTGCTTCAAATTTTGAAATAATGTTCTTTAGAAATATTCTTCACCATAAGAGGTACTCACAAAAAAATACTAGAGTCTGGTTGATTTAAAGGCTGACTTACTATGAAAATCCGACTATGGCCTTTAATCAAATAACCGAGACTCGGAAGAAAAAATATTAACAGGAAGACGGTATTTTAACTCCGGTAATGCCGAAGATGTCATGGACTTTCCACATCTACATTAATTAAACTAGAACATGTTTGAAGAATCAGCACAAAAGTAGGGGCCTCATGATATAAAGCACTAAGCGCAAATACTCGTTTTTGCCGTAAGGCAGTGTCAAGATGGGGCCCATTTCTCAAATAATGAAATTACATTTGCCTTTTATTTATAGGTAGTTAAGTCCTTATATTGTTTGTTTTCATTTTATGTCGTATTTTAATAATAAAGAAATCCCATTTGCCTTTTGACAGTTATATAAATCAACTGAAAATTTCGTCCAAGATCGCCAGCGACGTCTACAGCCGCCAGCTTCGCGAATGTAACATGTCATAGAATCAGTTATATCGAAGCGGCCAAGATGGTCACAAATATCTGAGCAAGACTATTGCCATGGAGTTATAATGCATATTCAGATATTTTTGAACACCGTGGCCGCTCAAATATATCTGATAGCGACTGTACAATTCGCTGTCTTGCGACAAAACCGTGAAATCTCGATACTATAGAATGTCTGAGTTATCACCATACATAGAAGTCGCGGTGGCAATAACGTCAATTAACTAGGGACTTCCTATCGGTATTAAATTCATCGATAACTGAATACTCATTTCGAAATGACATTTCATATTGGCTGATAATTTCAGCGGATAGATAGAAATAACTAAAATATGCTGTTCTCTACCCAGCAATGTATTTTAAGGACTTACAAAATTCTAATAAAAAATCTACTTTAACAGCTAACTTTGTTTTCATATTTTGTCAATTTCGATCCAAAGCAAGCTTAATTTTCGACTGCTTTACAACTGAGTGTTACTTACTTCTGTCATAAAAAAATTACTTATGGATAAAATAATATGTATACGTAGTGGAAGTCCCTAGCAAAATTTTGTTTATGCCACCGTGACTTCTATTCTATGTCTGGTTATAGCATTATCACGGTTTTCACGCAAAGCAGTGCATTGTACACCGCTTCGCATCAATGTTCTACATAATTATTTAAATCAAGTAATAAATAAGTAGGAAATTATATTATAAATAGTAAATAGAGAACCTAAAAGGTATTTGTACAGGTAGTATCACAGATAATAGGTCGCACTAGGACAGACGTGATGTGGCATAATCAATTACAATAATGTCAAGTCTTTGGTTAAAATGAATCGGTACACCGTAGGTACTAAATATGGTATACATTAGGTACACAAAACTACTTGGCCACCGTAACGCTGCGAATTAGTTCGTCGGTTTAGTTAAAAATCGTTTAGGAAATAGTACATTTCCTAACTAGTGCGGGAAAACTTATCTCGGCGAGGGTGAAAGTTGGAGCCCGAGTGAAACGAGGGCGACAATCACCCGAGTTAAATAAAAGTTTTTGCATAAGGGACGATTTTTTTCATAATAAGTGCGTTAAAAAGAGAAATTACCGCGCGCGAAGCGTGCGCAAAGTTCGTTTTTGCGCACTAGTTAGGAAAAATATATATGCAACCAAATGAATTGTCTTTTATTTTAATTATAATTTAATGTCATGTTATAAAATTATTTTTGAAAAGAAAATTAACTATTAAGGCTATAGGCAAGATTATAAACAAATATTATACATTAGTTACCTTAGTAACGTAACGGAGTATTGCTACTATAGAGTAATTTACCACAACACTTCATAATGTTCAAACCACTGGCTACGCCATAAAATAACCTAATTTTAAATCACGCCATCTTGAGCAACCTCAAAATACTGTGCGTTAAATAATCTATCCACTAAAATACAATGATTTTAAATAACCAAATATACATTTTTACATGTTTAACATAAATGCCACGTTATGCATTAATTTAACAACCTATTTTTTAAATATATACAATTTACATATAATTTCATTTATAACTATCAATTTGCTAGTCGAACCCGCCAGCAGGTTCGTTTTGGAAGCGTAACAAACGTGATTTACTAGGGTTTTAAAATTGTTGGGTATGAAAGTTGTACAAAAGTAATAAAGAAGCCAACTTCAAAAATAACACACAAGGAGCATTCCATGGGCTGTCCCGTGCAAACGCGTGTATATTCCGATAATTTGAGTTTTCTTCCGAGTTATTAGTTAATATTTATTTATTTGAACAATTTTTGATTCTTCTGTAGGCTTAGCACATGATTGATGCGACAATATGTCGCGGCGAGATAGACTATCCGTCCCTATTTTATTAATATAGTTAGTAAACGACGGGGAATCTGTCTCGCTGCGACATACTGTCGCACCAATAATGTGCTAAACGTGCAGGTCACGAAAGAGAACTTCGATAAACCCACAATTTTGTAAAAAACCGTGTTTGTACGGGACATCGGTGGTTTTTGTGGAATGCACCTCTTCACAACACAACTTCTATATTACAAATGACACCTACAGTCGCTACTTACAGTCAGATATATCAGAGGCCCATTTCTCAAAAGCTTGTAACTTGTAATACAAGTGGAAGTCTCTTTTTGACACTATTAATTAGATAAGGACTTCTGCTCGTATTACAAGTTACAAGCTTTCGAGAAATGGGCCCCAGAGCGACCTCGGTTCTCAAAAATATCTGCACTCTGACAATAGACAGATACGAGTGAACACTGGCTGTTCCGATATGCCATTCTGCAATCGTATACGATAAACGATAAGTCATGTGACCATGATAATGACGACATGGTGATGGAAATGGTCACGTGACTTTTCGTTCGAATCTGTCATAGTCATACATTTATTGCTTCTCATATACGATCGCAGAATGGTATCTTGGTTAGGCTGATGGCGACTGTAGATGCATCAGTCACGAGTCCTGTGGTTCTCTGATAAAAAGTAAAGAGAGCACCATGTAAAGTCATCAGATATATCGGAGAGGCACTCTAACGACATCACAATAACAATATAGAGCTGGATGCTTAGACAAGTTGCCATTCGCTAACGCGTAATCGTCAACCATAAACGAAAGGCAGCTGTCTTTTTCGCACTAATATGAAAAAGTGCCAGAGAGGGAAACTACGATACGCTACTAAGCGTTAGCGATTGGCAACTGAAGTTTAACCTCAAAAGACCAAATACACGTAGTTGTAGCAATCCAATTTGAATCTTTCATGAACCAATTTAAGTATAATTTCTTTTGTTTCATTGCTTTTTGAAACAAACGAAATTCTTACCAATTTTCAATAGAATAAGGTTCAAATTATAACTAGGAAAACTAAATATGGTGAGCCTTACGAGGTTAAAATAAATAAATGTGAGTGAGTTTAGTAAAACGTCCCACTTTGTCGTTTGCCATAAAGCCGCTTTGTCAGTCTATTCATATAATTTCGTCTTTATGGTAAGCGACAAAGTGGGACGTTTTACTAAAAACTAACACAAATAATGTTTACTGACGTAAGTTTTTTCATAGCACAAGATACCCGGTGACTGTTGCAATAAGGGTCAGAAATTAGTTAACTATACAGGGTTATTTTTTCACCGGTACAATAAATTTTCCCACGTATTTGGTATCGATAATAGATTACATTTATCAAATAAAATTGACATTTTTTTTTTTCATTTATTATTAATTTATCCTTCATGCAAATGTAAAATGATGGGCTTACTAAAGACAAGACGTCAACGGGGTGCGGGACGCAGAGGGCGGCGGAAAGGGGTGAGCGACCTGCTGGTCGGCGCACGAGTTGGCAACATAGCAGTTATCTTAATCTCGGTGACTAGGTCAGGGTCAGTCCCGCGCTTGACATAGGTATGTGCACGCGTGCCGCATCGTACTACCTTCAGCACAGAATATATAAAGTACAGAAGCTTCACTGCTTTGATGTTCACAAATGCCGGCTTTTTATGTACCTACACAATTATTATTACCAAACAAAACGGCGCGCGAGGCGACGCGAGCAGCTGAAATGGGCCGTATTGCGTGGCGAAAGGTCGCTTATAAACCGCACGCCGTCGAAAACAGGGTTGTCAATTATTGAAAACTAATAAAATAACGAACGGCGCTATGAGGCGTCTGACAAATACATTACTGCAATGATATCTACGGCGTTAATAGCATTCGTCTTGATAGCTAATTCAACAATTTAGTTCATGCGTGATTATAGAATTTACCTACGCATTTCATACAAATATTTGTCTCAACTCGGTCGGCACCTTCTTTGTGCTTCGGCCGCGCGTGCCCGGGCGCATTGTT
>JALPQI010003625.1:0-26309 GCA_025490895.1 Thaumatotibia leucotreta | reverse complement strand
GATAGCTCGCTGGAACACGGCCGGCGCGCTCGCGAGACCGAACACGAGCCGCGTGTACATAAACAAACCCTTAGTAGTATTTATTGTGGTAAGCTTTTGGGCATCGTCTGAAAGAACAAACTGGTTATAGGCCTGACTGCAGTCTAACTTGGAATAATATTCTCCTCCACTTAATTTAGCAAAAATATCCTCAATCCGAGGTAGAGGATATTTGTCTATGTATATTATGTCATTATTTACAGTAAGCGAATAATCCCCACATATTCTTACGCTGCCGTTTTGTTTCAAAACCGGCACTATTGGGGTTGCGTAATCAGAGTAGTTAACGGGAACTAAAATACCTTCCCGCGTCAGTCTTGACAATTCGTTTTCTACCTGAGATTTCAACGCGAACGGCAATGGTCTCGGCTTATAAAATTTAGGTTTGACGTTGAACTTATTAAAGCACCCTAATTCGTCACGAAATAATGGTTCAAAAATTTGACAACAATGTTTTTACTTCAGAATCAAAAAAATCGTTTACAGTGATATTATTATTACCTACCGCAAAGTATATATCAAATTTGACCATGAATTCATGACCCAAGAGCGGATTTGCGCCATTTTCAACCACATAAAACGATAATCGCCTTGTCATGTCGCGGAACGTAACATTGGTTGCAATTCTAATAGAAACATTCTGACATTGACCTTTTCTAAAGGAATGCGGGTGAAATGTTTTTTATATAGTTCGTAACTAATCACATTTGAACCTGACCCTGAATCTAGTTCCATGGTCAATTTAACATCATTATTTACAACGACAGGAATTAATATGGGATCGTAATTAACGCACCTCAAATTGAATAGCTGGCATTCCTCACACTCACTGCTGCCGTCCTCCGCCTCTTGGGGATGCGCCGAATTTCCAATACTGATATTGTTTACACGATTGGACGTGCACACCTTCTTAAGATGGCCTTTTTCGTTGCACTTTTGACACCGGTAATTCTTATACCTACACCTATCTATACGCCGCGTGATTACGAAGTCCACAAACATTACAACGGGAAGAAGTGTCCTCGTTGTCTGCCGCGCGGCTGGTGTGCCTGCCGCGGCTTCCGGGACCTCCCTGACCTCCGTCGCTGCCGCTTCTCTTCGTGCTCGTGTGGAACACTGGCTCCTCCTTGAGCACCGCAGGGGTGGCCTTGGCCTGTCGGGCACAAGCCGCCTGCTGAGCAAGCTCCAACGCCTTGGCGAATGTCAACTTCTCCACGTCCTGCTCACAGAGGCGATCCCGTTCTGGTCCCGCGTTAAATCCTAGGACGAAACGGTCGCGAAGCATCATTTCCAGAGCAGATCCAAACTGACAGTGAACTGCCAGTCCACGAAGTCGAGCCGCCCAGTCTTCGATTTTCTCGCCGTCTGCCTTAACCGCGTTGTAAAATTTCGCTTTGTCCGTGAAGGTTGACCTCTTCGGCACAAAGTGCTCATTGAGTAATTGGAGCAGGTCATCGTACTTCTCTGTTTCTACCTCCTTTGGGTGCGCGAGATTTGCAAGTAGCCGATATGCATCATCCGAAAGATGCGTTAACAAAACCGCTTTTCTTTTCCCCTCTTCCGCAATCGCATTTAACTCTAAAAACTGCTTTAGTCGACTAACAAATATTTGCCAGTCCTGCGTATTAGGATCAAAATTTGAAATACTGCCTAAATAACCAGACATATTTATTTCACTGCGCGCGCGGGTATGCACTATCCTCGTTAGCCACTGATAGATATGGGTACTTGGAAAGAAACAAGTGTGTACGATGGAAGCTCGTTTATTACTGGCGCGCAGGCCAGGATACAGCGGATGCGCAGGGGCGCGGTGACGTCACATGCATACATGTCACCTACCCGTCATGACGTACGGAGTCGAAACGTGGACACTGACGGTTCGGCGGGTCCACAAGTTAAAGGTCGCTCAGCGAGCTATGGTAAGGGCTAATCTCGGCGTCTCTTTGCGAGATCGAATCAGAAATGAGGTTATCCGGCAGAGAACCAAAGTGATCGACATAGCCCACCGTGTTAGCAAGCTGAAGTGGCAGTAGGCTGGCCATATTAGCCATAGAACCGACAACTGTTGGGGGTAAACAAGTTTTGAGAGGAGACCGCGTCTCGGCAAGCGTAGTGTAGGACATCCTCAGGCAAGGTGAAGCGACGATTTGCGCAGGATGGCTGACAGGAACTGGATGCGAGCAGCCAAAGATCGAAAACTGTGGCGTGAAATTGGGGAGGCCTATGTCCAGCAGTGGACTGCGATAGGCTGATGATGATGATGGATGTTTTTACGTTACATACGTTAGGCTACCATAGGAGGCTTAGTGACTGTCTATTAACGGATTCTATTAATTTAAGTGTTTGCCATGGACGATTTTTGTGCTTCTTGAATAAGATATTCTTAGAGGAAAAGGAGAAGAAAGATTTAAAAAAAATTGGCATTTAAAAAATTTGCTGCCGCTTTGTAGGTACCGCTTAGAAATAGACAACTGCAGCTTCGCCTGGTAATACCTACGTAAAATTGGCGAAAACCTGGTTTCGTGTCCCCTGTTTACTCCTCCAAAAATAGACCAATCTGTAACTAAATATTTTTCATAAGCAATTTAAGAAAGGTATTTCTCATGTCGGTATGCTTCCTCTTTTTGGACAGTAGGTATACGAAATATTTTTTTATGAGTATATTAAAACGCATATAAAATTTGCTATTTTTGCAGTTTTTGTAGGCTTGTAATAATAACGTGAAACAAAGCAAAACACACCGACATGCGCGATGGTAAAATATAGTTTATAAAAAAAAATATATATATTCGTGTAGGTATACAAAACACTATTATACACCGATGTATGATTAGCAGTGTGTGCGATGATGGTACTATGAACTAAAGAGGGTGTAAAGCTGAGTATCTGTAGTATTTTAAATCTGCAGTACCTATTGGGAATTCGTAGTATTGGGAACCTGTGTTATTGGGAATCTGTAGTGCTGGGTATTTGTAGTATTTGAAATCCGTATTGGGAATGTGTATAATCGGGGATTCTCATCCTAGGTTTTCAATTATCTAGGTTTTTAATAAATTCTCATCCACACGAACATACAGGTGAATAATGTGACCTTGACGCGGATTTCTATGCCGGCGCACGCTCTCTAATCCTTACTGCTGTCACAACTCACAACGCGGCCAAAATTTTCGAAATAAGATTGTGGTATAATTGAAAAAAAAAATGATTGTACAGTCGAGTGCATTAATATATAGACACATTTGTAAGGGATCAGTATGGAGAAGTGTATATATATTAATGCCCTTGACTGTACCTACACGACAGCGTAATTATTTGATTCGAATATTTCGAATTGAACACGAACTATTGCTATCATAAATGCTAACAATATTGCAATATGTTTGCAATATTCTCGATATTGGCACATCTCTTCAATCTCTTGGCCTTTCAATCGGAATATTTTCCTGGACATATTGGTGCTCAGCTGGAGAAGAAATTATATTAGAGCGAGCTTAAACAGACTTGGAATGTTATTACGATGAATTTTCTTGTGAATCCACTGAAATGGAATATATTTGACGGGATCATTTTGCGTGGGAAGCTGTTTCCGGTAAAATTAGTTAAATACACGTACCATTATCGTACCCGCGACTTCGCACGCGTGCTGTTTGGCGATCTGTGTTGTACTTTTTCTAACACATGTAAATAGTAGTCCGGTAAATGAGTTTCTTAGAACCCCGAATGCCGATATTCTTTGCATTGTGATAAGATATCAGATTCGCGGTCTTTCGGTTGATAGACTGAGAGTGTAAGTTCCTCGGGTTCGCGTAGAGCGTGTCATAGTGCCGTTGGGCCTACGGCCCTCCGTCCGGTGGATAGACTGATAGCATGGATTGATCCTTAGGGCCCGCGGTTGGCGTAGAACTTTCCGTCAGACCTGCGCTCCTTCGAGCTTCGGTTAGTCGACTGAGAGTGTGAGTTTATATTTTTCCCCTCACTAGCTCGTAAAGCGCTTGTTGATCCTTTAATACGAGCGGGTAAAAACACATCTTATTCACATGTGTGGCAAAGTAATGACCTTGGAGTGTAGCGCGAAGTAGCATTCGTTTAACAGATAACAAAACGTAAAATTCTCACGAATGAGTCGTTCCACATTAATTATAATTAAATAGTTTGTTTGAGAATTTAGTGAAAATAGAAACCTTTATATAATATGATGATTTTAACACATAAATCCTAAAATTCCATAAGTAATCTTTGTTTTAGTGAATGATGATACGATGACTAGACGCAATCACAAAACGCCGAAAATGTCAAAATGTCAGCATTGTCAATGAATATCATAGGCAGGGAGCGTACATTTCATGCCGGTTGCGTCATATTGACGTATTCATTATGAACATACAGGTTGTTTCAAAAAACGTAGTGACACGACTTAGTAACCGTAAACGTAGTGACTTTTAATTCATTTTATTTTTAATTCTAGGCCACAACAACGTGACTAACTTTGATTATAAGTAACATAATAGTTTCTGAAATAAAAATGAATTTAATGGGTAAGAGACAAAATGCTTTATTGTGTAATGTAATAATTATATTATTATAACATAACATAACAATACTCTTTATTGCTCACCTCAAATAAAAGATACAAGGAAACATTTATTATGTAGGTACTATCACACAGTTTAATTTTCTACTCGTACGTCGTCAACAAGTTGGAAAAAACAAAGGCAATATCGTTTTAATTCAAAGCACACTATGCCGTACAATTTAAACGAAGGGAATATCATATTATCGTCTGCTCGCATTGTTCTCCTTAAGACCTCCGACTATAACGTCAGCAACATTTTGCTGCAGTTGGTCTTTAGTCTCATCAATACTTACATAAATGTTAAAATTTGCAATGTCCTCCCGTATCGACGCGAAACTTTGTTCAAACCTTTTCGGCAAATACCGTAGTCTTAAGTTAGAATCTGAGGGAATACGTACTGAACTTGCATATTTCCCCTCGATACATTTTTGCATGAAACCGACAAAGTTTTTGTTATTCAATTTTTTCCATGGGATATTTGACGCTATCATAAAATTGGTCAAGTCCATGTTAAAATCAAACTGTGTTCCTTTACCGTCCTCATGTTCTTTGTGTTTTTTTCGTTTGCAAATGTAATTTAATGTTGCTTTCTTTTGGTGGCAAGCTTTGCTGACAGCAGGAACCATATATTTTTTTATTATCTGTAACTAAACATGGATTTATTTGGCACAATAATTTTATAGCCTCCATTGCGACTTTGGCTACTAGCAAAAGTAGCAAAGCATTAAGTTTCCTGATCTTATTAAATTTAACTAAATATTGATTCCGCACGTCTCCTATTTGTGACAAAGAGAAAACTTTGATTTGACAATGTCAGATAATATTCTTTCAATGTCCGTGTCAAGTGTCAATATATAATATATCTACTTAAACGGAAGAGGTTGATTAGATAACAGTGATTAATAATTGATTAATTATATTTTCCATTATTCATCATCATCATCATCATATCAGCCGAAAGACTTCCACTTCTGAACATAGGCCTCCCCCAAAGATTGCCACAATGACCGGTCCTGCGCCACCCGCATCCAGCGGACTCCTGCGACCTTCACCAGGTCATCGGTCCACCTTGTGGGGGGCCTACCCACGCTACGCCTTCCGGTACGTGGCCGCCACTCAAGAACCTTCCCGCCCCAACGGCCATCGGTTCTACGCGCAATGTGCCCCGCCCACTGCCACTTCAGTTTAGCGATTCGGAGAGCTATTTCGGTTACTTTGGTTCTGCTGCGGATGGTCTCATTTTTAATTCGATCACGCAGAGAGACTCCTAGCATAGCCCTCTCCATAGCCCTTTGGGTGACTTTGAGCCTTCTTATGAGGCCCATTGTAAGCGGCCACGTTTCAGTACCGTATGTCATCACTGGCAACACACACTGATTAAAGACTTTCGTCTTCAAACACTGCGGAATATTGGACGAAAATATGTGTCGTAGCTTCCCGAACGCTGCCCAACCGAGTCGGATTCGACGATTGACCTCTTTCTCGAAGTTGGACTTACCTAACTGAATAGTTTGCCCTAGGTATATATATTCGTCTACAACTTCGAGTTTGAAAAACTTGAAGTTTGAAAAACTGAGTTTTGAAAAACGCCTCTGAGCTGTCAAAGAATGACCAGCTGATTTTGCCGGGTCCCTTATAATTATTACATATTTAATCATAATTAATGTTAAATTAAGCCCTTTAAGTGTGAATTTTATAGTTTAAGTCGTATATTTCATGTAAATATAAAAAGTGAAGTGGTTTAGTGACGTTTGCTAGTGTCTTGCATTAACTCGAATTTGTAACCGTCACAGGTTATAAATTTGAAATCTGTGTTAGTTTTTTGTCTTATCTCTTTATTTTACTCGGTAATTTATGCCAATTTCGTTTTAATTTAGTAAAATAAGAGAACTTTCATTGCGAATTCATAAAGGCAAAGTGAGACGTCATTATTTCATGTGTATACTGTAAGTAGCTATCACTCGGCTTGAGTAGGCGATTCCTTGTCTTGTTTTTCCTTTCAAGTTGTTTTTTCCTAATAAATATTAATAATGCTGACTCGCAGAGCCACAGCCGCTGCAGCTCGCCAGCAGGAAACTTTAGACAAGCTCCAGCTTACCTTGATTGAATTGAAAACTTGCAAGGAGTTGAATACTCAATTGCTCAATGAAAGGGAAGAGTGTGAGAGGGAATTGTTGTCAGCCCTTGATAGTAAAGATAAGTTTAAGAAGGAGCTATGTACTCTAGAAATAGCATATAATGATGTAAACTCACAGCGGGTACAGCTACAAGAGACAGTGGACAAGTTTACTGAGTGCTCGGCTACATATGAGCAAGCCTTGAATGATATCAGCTCATTGAAGAGAGCTCTGCATGACGCCCATGAACAAATCAACGTGCTACAAGAGGCCCAGAACAATATCTCAGCGGCCCACACACACAGTCTGTTCGAAGAACTGGTCGAGCCCGACCCAAAGTTAATTGCTACTACTGCAGCTGATTCCCCAACTCCTAGGATAGTGAAGTGTAGTCGTAAGAAAGTAAAGAAATATATTAAGATTAAGAAAATAATAGAAAGAAATAATAAGTTAACAAAACAAAATAATTTGTTTTTCAAAAAATTGCAATTTTGCAAAATTAATGTGAATTTAGTGGATAGGTTAAATGCATATTCTGCTCTATTATTAAGTAGTAAATTACAATATGAAACTGATACACAGTTGCTAAAATCAAAAATTGAAAGTTTAGAGGATTCAATAAAATCATTAGAAAGTTTGAATAATAGTTCCAAGAAAGTGATAAATGAATATACTTTGGCAATGAATGATTTGATATTCACACTCGGCCAGTCATGTTTGTGTAAACAACAGAGTGGTCGCTTGTCAATGAGTTTAATTAAACCTGATCTGTGTACCAGTTTACCATTAGATGTAAGTAGTAATAATTCTATCTACAATACACAATTACATATATCTGAACATAATGAACATAATGTAGTTATGTATTGTGATGAATTTGGAAGAAACATGGGCTCATTTTTGAACAGGTATTTAAAGGGACCCCGCATTTTCAACAATTGTCTCCGATTATTACGGGAGTTGGTGCTACATGGGAATTCGACATGATTTTCGTCTTATCCATGTTCATCCTAAGACCAACTCGTTCGGAGGCTTTACTGAGGCTCAACGAGCATAGTACTTAAGTCCTCCAAGGTCTCAGCCAAGACTACTATATCGGCAGCGAATCGAAGGTGAGTGAGGTACTCGCCGTTTATGTTGATACCCAGCCTTCTCCAGTCCAGAGTCTTAAATACATCCTCCAGTGCAGCGGTAAACAGCTTAGGGGAGATGACATCTCCTTGCCTAACTCCCCGCTGCAGCAGAATAGGCTTCGAGCTCTGGTCTTGGAGTCGGACTGACATTGTGGCGCTCTCGTATAAACACTTCAACACCTAGATATAGCGGTAGTCGACTTGGCACCGTTAGAGAGACTGTAGTACTGCCCATGTTTCGATCGAATCGAAGGCTTTCTCGTAGTCCACAAACGCTAAACAGAGGGGCAGGTTATATTCTTCGGTCTTCTGTATAACCTGGCAAAGCGTATGGATGTGGTCTACGGTACTAAAGCCTCTTCGGAAACCGGAGACTTCCATTATTAGGTACGGATAAATAAACGTTCGTTATTCCGTTGCTTTTTTCACACTTTTTACATCCGGTATGTAGATTGACGTCTTATGCCTGACATCGGCATGAAAGGTACGCTCCGAAAAAAAAAACACGGACACGGAGGAAAATGCGGTGAATAATCGCCGGTTTCACCGAAAACCGGTTTTCCATTTCACCGATTGCACACCCTAACTATTTGGCATCATACTCTATGTATGCCTGACGTCATTTTACGTCAAACGGCATGAAATGTACGCTCCCTGATCATAGGTTATCAATTTATTCATCGCACTTGCTCGTAAAAAGTGTTATTATACCCAGGCATACTTGAACGTAATATATGCCCATGGGCAATAATGGATTTTCATATAACAGTACGTCGCACTAGCGCGGCGCCGCGCCGAGTTTTCTTTTATAAACACCATGATTTTAAGTCATCCCTGATTTTGAGAAATGATTAAGACCATTTTAGAGTAGTTTTGTGAAAATATATTGTTTTATTTACTTTTTTTGCCTCACAAGTGTGATGAAAAACATTGTGTGTGCCACGGGCGGTACAAATTCTTATTTACCGCCCTTAATACACAATTTACTATTTCAACACACTTGCTGTCTAAGCGCGCCATTGCTTGCGCGCGTAGCGGGAGTAATAGAAAAGTGAAATTCCCTAGGGAGTAATAGAAATGTCAGTACGTCATTTAATAATGTTATGCCTTAAAACTATTTTTTTTGTCAGCAAGTGTGATGAAAAACATTGTATGCATCACGGTCGGTAAGCGGAATGCTAACTCGAGTAATAAAAGCCCTCCGCCTAACGGCGTCGGGCTTCTAACACTCTCGTTGGTAATTCCGTACTTTACTTCCCTTGATGCACAATGTACTATTATTCACCAACTCGGACACGCATAAATATAGTAAAATAAACAACTTTCAGAGTGTTCTGCTATAATTTTGAAAAAAAAATTAATGAGAATGTTTTAATGCATTGGTGTGCAACTATAGGAATGTGTTAAAATCGTGCTTCGTTTACTTTTTCGTGCTAAGTTTATACTGCGCAAATTTTGCATTAAATACATGATGAATTTCGAAAATTTTATCGGATGATGATTGTAATGTGAACAAATAATTACCTATTTTGTATTTCCTCGCTATAGTTAGGGGAAAAGTTTTGTGTTACTCGTATGTTAAAACACTCGCTACGCTCAGGATCCTATTTTAGAACCACTCGCTTCACTCGTGGTTCAACTATAGAATCCTTTCGCTTGCTCGTGCTTCAATTTCATACTCGCGGGTAAAATACAACTTTGCATCCTTGTATAACAAATAACTATTATTAGTCTCGAAATCCGACTTTTAACGTGTGCATAGGTATAAAAATGGAAACTTGATTTGAGACACTTCGGGCATTGAAGCTTACGTTGGCCACGCCCAGCTTTTGGTTTTCAGTTGTCAATCGAGATATTTAATAAATTTTTTTTAGTGTCGGATCTCTAAAAATAACTATTCAGCAGTGATTCGCCTCTCGTTACTCATAAAATAATGTCCATTGCGTTTAGTGACATGACTGTGTCGTGATCCGTGATGAATGCAGAAGAGTAAAGACGCTAGTATGCATAATTATATTTCATGCTACAAACAACATCTTTGATCTAGAATAAGTATTAACTTAACAATTGCACTAAAAACTTGAAAATAAAATTAGTAAAAAAAGTTTTTATTGCACCAAAAACTAGAAAATAAATAGTAGATTATACACCAAGGAGATAAAGCACTGTTTTATTAGATCATTTCACCTGTGAAATTGACGTTTTGTATGGAAAATTTTGTGAAAAGTTTCCTTACAATGAATTTTGTTCATATTTTTTGATGCCAAAATCAAAATAAAACAAATGTTGCCGGTAATATTAAACACTTCCAATGCGTGTTTTGTATATCTCTACTTCAGAAAACAAGGCACTATCATACATTTCTACGTAGGCATTTCAAACATACGAACCGGCAGCATATGGCAAGAGTGGTTTTCAAAGCTTATTTTTTAAATATAGTTTTAAGGGAAAAAAACTATTATTAGTGTGAAAAAACCTTTGATACACAGTGCACTGTTAAAAACAAAGAATATAATCAAAGTTTCTCTTTAGATAATAAAATTAAGGATCAACTTTGTCAGCCTCCGTAGCCTAGTTGGTAGTGACCCTGCCTACGAAGCTGGAGGTTCCGGGGTCGAATCCCGGCGAGGGCATTCTTTGTGTATTTATTTATCACAAATGTTTGATCCTTGGTCATGGCTGTCTATGTATTTAAGTATCTATATGTATCTATCTATTATATATATCGTCGCCTGGTACCCACATCACAAGCCTTAATTGAGCTTACCGTGGGACAGGTCGATTTGTGTAAGATGTCCCAAGATATTTATTTTATTTATTTATTTACTTATAACTAAAGTCTATGACCAAAAACGCCAATTTCATAGGTAATGACCCAATATGTCACGGGCGCGACATTGTTTCCTGAACGTAACGAAGAATAGATTTAATTAAGACGAGTCCTGAGTAGTATTTTACTATTTATGTTCTAGTTTTTGGTGCAATAAAAACCATTTAACGTAATACGTTTTTACTTATTTGGATTTAATTTGATTTATTTGTTTCTTAAATACATAGGGTTAACCGATATTATTAATTACATTTCTGTATCGTATTTGCTCATTTCTAAAAAGTCAATAAAACTTTGGAAAGTGCAAAGAGCCCACCCACTTCAGTTTAGCGATTCGAAGAGCTATATCGGTTACGTTGGTTCTGCTGCGGATGGTCACATTTCTAATCCGATCTCGCAGAGAGACTCTTAGCATAGGCCTCTCCATTGCCTTTGGGTGACTTTGAGCCTTCTTATGTGGCCCATTGTACACGACCACGGTTCAGTACCGTATGTCATTACTGAGGCCCTCCGGCTGATAGACTCATAAAGTCACGGCTGATAGGGTGACAGCGTGAGTGGATCGCGTAGGGCGAGCCGTCGGACCTGCGGAACTCTGGCTGATAGAGTGACAGCGTGAGTGGTTCGCGTGGGGCGAGCCGTCGGGTCTGTGGCCCTCCAGCTTAAAGAGTGACAGCGTGAGTGGATCGCGAAGGGCGAGCCGTCGGGCCTGCGGCCCTCCAGCTGATAGAGTGACTGCGTGAGTGGATCGCGTACGGAGAGCCGTCGGGCCTGCGACCCGCCTACAGATAGAGTGACTGCGTGAGTGGATCGCGTAGGGAGAGCCGTCGGGCCTACGGCCCTCCAGCTGATAGAGTGACAGCGTGAGTGGATCGCGTAGGGAGAGCCGTCGGGCCTGCGGCCCTCCCTGCTGATAGAGTGACAACAGCGTGAGTGGATCGCGTAGGAAGAGCTGTCGGGCCTGCGGCCCTCCAGCTGTAAGAGTGACTGCGTGAGTGGCTCGCGTAGGGAGAGCCGTCGGGCCTGCGGCCCTCCAGCTGATAGACTGACAGCGTGGGTGGATCGCGTAAGACGAGCTGTCGGGCCTGCGGCCCTCCAGCTGATAGAGTGACAGCGTGAGTGGATCGCGTAGGGAGAGCCGTCGGGCCTGCGGCCCTCCAGCTGAGAGAGTGACAGTGTGAGTGGATCGCGTAGGGAGAGCCGTCGGGCCTGCGGCCCTCCAGCTGGTTGGTCGACTGAGAGTATGAGTTTATATTTTATAGTCTCGAAATTTGACTTGTATAATATGTGTACAATATAAAAATTTAAACTTGATGATAATCAAGTTGAGATGTCAATAAACCAAATTGATTGATATATTCCTTATTGTCAGGTCTCTGTTATCCAAGGTACTTATTGTATAAATAACACGTCCATTTGAGACACTTCGGGCTTTCAAGCTTAGGTGCATTAACCACGCCCAGCCTTTGGTTTTCATTTGTCGATCGAGATATTTAATAACATTTTTTTAGTGTCGAATTTCTTAAAATATGTATTCAGCAGGGATTCGCCTCCCGTTACACATAAAATAATGTTCATTACGTTTACATAATATATGTGTCGTGATTCGTGATGAAAGCGCGAGAGTATAAGCGCTACTTTTAGGATGCATAATTTGTATTACACATTATAAACAACATCTTTGATCTAGAATAAATAGGTATAGTATCGGAAATTATTTTAACAATTGCACTAAAAACTTGAAAATAAAATAAGTAAAAAAGTTTTAAGTTAAACGGTTTTTATTGCACCAAAAACTGATTACTCACGTGAAACTATTATCACTGTAGGTAGTCTCCCCAAGTCGGATGCTGAATGAAAGCCACGTTTAGCCTCTATGTCAGTGGATTAAGCGTTACCTAATCGGAAACTTTTGCCAAACTAAAATAAAAACGTGGGGCGTTATTATTAAGAAAAGTACAAGTTCAAAATATGTAATTGTAGCTTTAATTTTGACAATTCATCATCCATCTATTCTGTTCCATCACTTCTACAACAGAGGTAAAATAGCTTAATTATCAAGACCAGAACAAAACTTATTACACTATTCCTGTCTAGATTTCTATGTGTGTTCTTAAATATATAGTGACTTAATCACAATTGCGTACGCCCCACGTTTTTATTTTAGTTTGGTAAAAGTTTCCGATTAACGCTTAAAAAAATAAAAAAAACTAATCTACAGAAAGTAGCATCTACGGTTAGATACAATAAATTATTATTTTCTAGTTTTTGGTGCAATAAAAACCGTTTAACTAAAAACTTTTTTACTTATTTTATATACGTATCAGATGTCTTACAGGTACCAAAAAAGACCAGGTTCACCAACAACGTCTGGGCCGAGGTCAAAATTCCTAAACACGGACAAATCCTCGAAATTCGCGGATTTCGAAGTCCGCGGCGGCGGCGGCGGCGGCGGCGGTGAGGCCCAGGATGCTTACCCAAGTTGCCAATCGCTAACGCTTAATCGTCAATCGTAAACGAAAGGCAGCTAACTGTCTAAAAGCGTTAGCGATGGGCAACTTGGCTAAGCACCCTGGGGCCGCAGCTCCCGCCGCCGCCGCTCACTGGGTGTTAGAGAACTTGCTCTTTTTCTTTGGTAAAATAAATTAGGTACATGTCATATTTATAATTTACAGTAGGTACATAGTAATATATTATGTAATAATGACTACTTATAAAAACACAAATCAAAATAGTCAATAAAACAATTTGATTTGTTTCACAAAAACTTGGTGACTTCCTCGCACAACGCATCAGTATTGCGATACAGCGAGGAAATGCCGCCAGCATCCTCGGTATAATGCCACTAGGGCCAATCTTAGATATATTTAGGTTAGTTTAGTTAGATTTCATTTATGTATATACATTGCAAAGTTCTGAAAATAAAGACCGTTAAAAAAAACTTATGATTATTTTCTTATGATGTTTGATTTTAACCTTAAAATAAAAGTAAGTAGCTCATCGGCTTATTCAGATTTGTACTTGGAGGATAGATTAGTAATGAAGTACCTATGTGTCGCTACAAACTTTGTAACTAAAACATTCTGCCAATTCCCGAGGGGCCGAGGTCGCACACATATCAACATTCTACCTACAAATTCAGTTTTGCCTCTGGTGGCTTATGTTATGACGGTCCCTTTTATCCATTTATCGTGCTACGCTTCACTGTCGCACTTGCCTTGTTAGAACGTGACGGCAACGACGACAAACGATTAGACGCGGTACCATCATAAGCCTGCTGTCCTTGCGCGCTCGTACCTAGTACTTGTACTAAACAATAGCGCAGCGCCATGTTAGATCATCACACTAAATAATATAGATAAACTATTACACGGACACCATTTTAATTAAACTGTCGATGTAGTCGTAATCCAACCGATTAAAAGGACTTTCAAGCAGTAGTCTGGAGTTTATTGGATCGATGTATTTTTCTAGACGTCCCAACAATTTTCTCTAAAGGGCCTCTACGTTTTGGATCTATATCTCCACACAAGTCTAACAAAAACCGGGGATTTCTAAGCCCGCGAGTCTCAAGGAGATAGAAACTGTAATAAAATTAATAAATCTCGGGTGACCGATAGCACATGTCAAAATAAGTAACATTAGAATGTAATACTCGTAAAGGTTACAATACACTCATTAAACTTCAATCATTAATAGTATATTGTGCATCAAGGGAGGTAAGTACGGAATTACTAACGAGAGTATTAGAAGCCAGACGCCGTAGGCAATAAAGGTTACAGTATACTGATTTAACTTAAATCATTAAACTTATTTTTTTACTGGCTCAAAAACAATAAGAGTATAGTTTCTCATACAAGCCTCCCTAAAATTTAACGAAAATTAAAAAAAAACATCTTGAAAAGGTAGTAATATAATGTTGTAATATATGATATAATAGAATATCATTGTCAGCTTCCGTAGCTCAGTTGGTAGTGACCCTGCCTACGAAGCTGGAGGATCCGGGTTCAAATCCCCGCGAGGGCATTATTCGTGTAATTATTTATCAGAAATATTTGTTCCTCGGTCATTGCTGACTATATAATATATCGTCGCGCGATTGTTCGTTACCCACATCCCATGGGACTAGGTCGATCTTACTTAAGATGTCCCTAGATATCTATTTATTTATAGAGGCAACGTTTGAAATGGTATTGCATACCTATTTTGTAGGTACGTATTTTTAAAACGATTTTCGTACCTACACATAGCACATACAGGCATTTTGACGGAGTTTTGTGCATTATAACCATTACAGGACGGCGAAGAATTGATAATAGAAGTATAGTATTTATAAAACAGTTGGAACATTGTACAATTTTATTAAATAACTAGCAGTTACCCGCGGCTTCGCCCGCGTACTAATATCTATTCACTGCGTGTTAATGTTTTCCCGCGATTATCTCGCGTTTGCCTTAACCGATTTAAGTGTGGCGGATGGTGCTTTTACCCGCGTTTCGGCCGCGTTCTATAAATTTTTATCACGGTCGTTTTAAACTTAAGACCTAAATTAAAGATGGCGAACTTTTCTTGCAATTTTGAGTTCAAATTCCGTATGAAGAACTTTTCATCTTTTCGGTATCGATTTTTATCAATATCAAATCAAAGTTCTAGAAATTTTAGATGTGATAGCTCACTTTTTGTTCCTACCTCAAAATCTTTATGAAAAACCCCCTTGGATCCTAAGATACCGATTTTTATTAAGGTCGGATTCAAACTAAATAAATTCAAGGTGCCGACCATTTTGTGCAAATTTGACCTCAAATTCATTATTTGGAACGTTTTGACATTTCAGATATCGATTATTATCAAAATCCGCTATCATATTATGGTCATCTTTACCATCTGGTAACCGACAAATGTTTTTTATCATTAAAAGTTTACATACACTCACATAGATGATTGTTGTGTTTTGATGATAAACTATCCTTTGTCGTTTCCCAGGCCTTACAAAAATGACCATAATTAGCCGAGCTGATTAACATTTGAAGTAAATCAAGATTGTTACAGTTTCTTGCAAATTTGACTTCTGCTTCATTATGATGAACAGATCAGTCAGAACTTCAGATTACCACCGATTTTTATGACGGACAATATCGAAACGGAAATTTTAATAGGCAGCCTTTTTTGCAGTTTGTTAATAAGAACCTCTGGGATCCCGATACATCGATTTACACAATTGGATCAAAAATTACGAAATTTATGGTGACGGCTGTTTTGACTTTATAAAAACACCTTGGATACTTGGTACCTACTTTTGATTACTATCGAGTGAAAACTCAGGAAAACTTAAAAGGTTATTAACGTTGGTTGACATGCTATATTTAGAATTTTTTGAATCAGAAATAAACACAAAATCGATACCCCTGTCATAACCCGCAAGCCCATAAGACCATAAAAGAGGAGATGGTATTTCACGTACACCTCGGTACAGCGATACGATAGACTATAGAAACGATAACCATATTGTTTTTTTACCGTTAACCTTTTTACCACTTTCAAGAGTTGAATTCTCAAACAACCCTAAAACATGTCTTTAGTCATTTATGTTTGGGAATACTCCTGTGAAGTTTCGAATAAAACAGTTTAAATAGTCAAGTTTCCCCGTACAAACTTTGGACCCCCATTGCACCCTCTATGGAGTGGATTTCGACTCAACCTTTTTTAGAGTACCCCTACACACTCAAAGAAACCTACGCGCTATATTTGGAATCTCTAGAACCAGAACATAAATAATAAAACTGTATTGATCTTTTTCGAATTTTACCCCATCACACCATAACTGTGTACAATTGTACATAGTATTTCACGTCCGCCGCGTTAAATTTTAAAATCGTTATTACATTCGTGATCTACGTCCCGATAAACCATAGAAACGATACCCAACTTGATTTTTTCACTTCGTCACCCTTTTTACCTTTTCAGGAGTTGAATTTTCAAAAACCCTTAAACATACCTTTACTCAATTACTTTAAAGAATACTCTTGCGAAGTTTCGGATAAAATAACTAGTTCAACTTATCTTATTTCGCCATACAAACTTTGGACCCCCATTTCAACCCCTTAGAAGGTGAATTTTGAAAAATCCTTTCTTAGTGCTCGTCTACACCATAAAAGGAACCTACGTGCCAAATTTGGAGTCTCTAGGACCAGGGGTTTAGGCTGTGGGTGCATCTTTGTCAGGGAGCTTCTTCTTTTATATATATAGATATTCAGTTATCGGTCTAATTACAAAAATAAATCGTCAACTTACCCAACAAGAGATAAACTTGTTGACACAACGCCTTCAAAACTTTCATAAAATTAGCTCACTTCGCTTTCACAGGAATCAAGTGAGCGCACTTACACAATACAAAATTAGGCCATTAACTATGAAATTGGCGTTTTTGAGGATTTTGCGGAAAGTATATTTTCCATACAACGAATTTTGTGTATTATTTAATTTTTTCCAATAATATTTAACACATCTACTGCGTGTTTCTTTTTTATTTATTTTTATTTCATAAACAATATTAATAATTAATATATTATCAACTGGAGCATAATTATGACATGAGTTATTTAGAAAGGTTTATTTTTCAACATTAGGTACTTAAGAAAAAAATAACAATGAATAGTATGAGAAAACCTTTGTTATACAATGCACTGTAGAAATCAAAAAAGTATCATAGTTACTATTAAGATACTAAAATTAAAGACTAACTAAAATCAATGAGCAAAAACCGGCCAAGTGCGAGTCGGACTCACGCGCAAAGGGTTCCGTACCATTATCAATTTATTATTAAAAATACAGTTAAATCAACCTACCTCAAAAACTAAAGGAGATAATTTAATCAAACCAAAAATTGTTGATAGAGTTTATTAATGCGCATAACATATTTTTTTTTAAATTTTATATCGCGTAGTTTAAAAAATAGAGGGGGGACACATTTTTTTAGACTTTGAGAGCTGATATCTCGAAAACGATTTGCTTAAATAAAAATGAGATGTATAAACCTTCATGTCATTTTCAAAGATCTTTCTATTAATACCCCACACGCTTATATACAACTAAAAAAAAATTTCCATCCCTCAGTTACATGTATGGAGGGCCCTCACCCCAATGGTTTTTTTTTACAATTTAGTATCATAATCCTGTAGCGGTTCATACAACACATATCCTTACCAAATTTCATTACTGTAGCATTTATAGTTTCCGAGTAAATCGGCTGTGACAGACGGACAGACGGACAGACAGACAGACGGACATGACGAATCTATAAGGGTTCCGTTTTTTGCCATTTTGGTTACGGAACCCTAAAAACGACAATCTCAAAGGCAATGATCTAATACATATAATGAATTAAAAACAAAAAACACAACACATATAAAATATATCGGTACTGAAATGTATCTGAACAGAACACGCGCTCGAACGGCAACCACGGAAGTGTTTTGAAATATTTGCGAGCAGCCGGCCGCTGCGATAGATCTGAGGGGGAGTGCCCCCTCGTGGCGTCTAGCGTACGCCAAGGTTGTCGCGGGACTGGCCTCCAGCGGGGTCATGCCCCTTGCTCGCCAGCCAGACAGCGCGTCTGTCACAACTCAAAACCTAGTAAGTGCTTTCAGACTAATTTTAACTTTCACGATAATCACTCATATCTTAAAGACAAACGGGTCTTAATAGCGCAAAATTATGTTTAATTATATCCCGACGTTACTGGCATGACGCCGTTTGGCGGTTTGGCCGCTGGCGTTACACCCGTGGTCGCAGGCAGACTGCGACCGGAGTGCGACTACGACCAACTTCATAAAAAAACCGAAAAATACCTACTCTTAGTTTTTCAAATCGGAGAACACATTAAGGGGATGAGAGCTGGATAAAATAACAAAAGTGTGAATAAGCTTCACCTTTTTGCATATTACCACATATGTACCTATTATTTAAGACGATTAGTGATATGTAGAGAGAGACATCGCTTTTTCTAACTAAATGCAAAAAGGAAACCACGCAAGAGGGGCACACGGTGCCAACAGACTTACAGGGGATGTATGAACTGAAACTGATACGAATATGCGATATATTACTGATACGGAGCCTTTTTCTCTTCTATCAGCTAATGCCGGATTCATCATACTTTTTCGCCACTCCGTTCGCTTCTACGCAAGCGCCGCTCAATTTCGGTGGTCTTTTTTAAAGGCCGCCACATCCATTTTTGTACAGTCTTTCAAGCGAAATAATGGCCCCCCAACGGATGAATATCTGAGCGTTTCAACCGCCTAATTTTGGTGGCCTGATTTTTGCCGAAGTTTCTAAACGTCTCAATGTTTTATCTCGTCATTTGTATAAGGTACCGTGCCCTCTTCAAATGACAAAGTAGCACATTGTAACGAATATAAACTTCGGCAAAAATGATGCCACCAAAATTAAGCGGTTAAAACGCTCAGATATTCACCCCAACACGTCTTTAGCATCCACTGCTGCACTCAGAACGGCACTTTCTGGTAGTCGAGAGGGTTACACCCTGTGCGCATGCCCCAGCCGACGCAGTCTCCTCTGCTTGAAAAACGCGGTCAGGCTGGCCAGCTGTACAATTTCGCGAAATCACTGCTGAGGCTAAAGTTGTGCCATATGCTAATTTTGTCTTTTTGATGTTGATAGACATTAAAAAGCCTAGTAAAATGAATCTATCATCACCTGGAGCTTCCATTAGGAGGAAGCAACAAAGACCACGTCATCGACACAAAAGAGGCATAAATAATATTTTTCAACCATCTCGTCCGTAGTCACCTCAATTGGGCAGCCTGGACGATCCTCGTCAAAAACCGTTGTTCTTCCACTCTTATATTCATTATACCAGTAACTGGTTGTCATAGAAGGAGCACATTCTTGGTGTACCGCTTGCATTCTTACTTTTATTTCGTCGCAAGTTTTTCCTTCCAAAAACAAGAATCTAATTACAGACCGATATTGTTCTTTCTCCATTTTAACATATGTACATATTAAGTACAGCGAGGTATAATGGATGCCAGTGGTGTATTATAATGATATTTTGTATCTAATATTGTGTAGTTTAAATTGTACAGTGCTTTGGATTATACTGCCATGCTGTATATTTTTTTTGTATGAATAAATAAACAAATATGTACTCTACGCTTCCGCTGAATCGCTGTCAAATCAGAAAAAAAAATACAAAATCTGCTATTTCTTTAATTTTCCCGCCTCTGAAAAACAGCTTAAGAATGTGGTATACATTTTTCAGGCCAGTGATGTGCATGTGTTTAGAAATCGGGTACTTGTCAAACAACCCTCGTATGTATACAACACAGTGTGAATTGAAATTATGGAGGTTTCGAATCTCTTGCATTTTTTAAATAATCACATCGATAAGACGGATTGTTTTCAATATTGCACTTGCTTAAATTGGAATGACTAGGCCTAGTGGTTTGTGGTGTTAAATATTTATAACATAAAAATTAACAAAAACATCACAATTGTAGTTCAACACCAAAAACCACGGAGGAAACAATTAAAACCAAATGCACGGTTGGTGTTGGCAAATAACTTTAGTATACTATAATTCTGATTAGCTGAAAGTTTATTCTGACCGATGAATTACTTGTGTTAATAAAGTGATTACTAATTACTTACGTTAGTAAAGAGTAAGCTACGCACGTATTGAATTAAAGATGCTTGATATTTTGTATTTACTGTTTAGATTTATCCGAACATTGCCGAATTATTCCTACGCTTGAAATATTTCCTTTTAAGGCAATGCTTAAAAAATCTACTTAACACAATTCCCGATCCTTAAGAATTGAGTAGGTAGCTTACATATGGAAATAAAAAAACACACTGATCTCAAAACAGCTCTATGTGCCTACCACGCATTTGCCCACTCATGGCTACGTTACGGTATTTTGATATGGGGGAATAGTACAAATGTTAACGACCTATTCTTGCTACAAAAAAAATGTATAAGGATCTTAGTAAACATAAATCAAACAGATAGCTGCAGACCGCATTTCCCGAAGCTTAATATTATGACACTGACATCTCTATACATATTCGAACTTTGTAAATTTTTACGAAAATATAACCACTTCTTCCCAGTAGCAAAAATTCCCACTAATTGTAACCTAAGCCCTAGACACAGAATTCCAATACCTTCATCAAAGTTGAAAATGCATGCTTCTAGTCCGCATGTAATGTGTATAAAGGTTTATAATAAACTACCAAAGAACATCAGAGATGAACAGACGAACACCATGTTTAATACAAAACTTTCAAAATATTTAGTGGATAGCTGTTTTTATTAATTGCAGGAGTTTTTAGATAATTAGTGTATTTTACAGTATTTAATATAGAGATAGATATAAGTTTGAATTATATGTTACCTGTTAAAAAATGCAAAACAAATACATCTACATAAGTGTGCTTAAGCCAAACTATTTAATGTAAGTAACTTAGTTTATTAATTGTAATGTATTGTGTTGCAGTGCCCTACAGGTTTCATAGCTGAACAAATAAAATGTATCATCATGTATACCTGTGAAAGCAATAAATATACTGAATACTGAATACATAAATATTATCATTGAATTGATCTCAAATTATCACCGGAACCAGTAAACTTGGATTTGTATACCTACACTGAGTAAAAAAAATTGTCATAACGCATAGTTACATGTAATTGCCAAGACGCAGAGAGCAAATTCCTTCCTTTGGAGTACCTTTATTTAATAAATATTATTTCACCCAAAAATACATTTGCTAGGTTTTAATATCAGACACTCGTGAGAGGGGCGACTCGAACTTAACAAATTGAAAGAAAAAGCGACCTCGATATGATAAGCTGTGGCTGTGCCCTTCACACACCGTAAACGTTAGAGCGAGGGCAATGCATTACCAATCATTATAAATCAAAGCGACATGTTTGAAGCTCGAATGGGCGTCGAGATTCACAAATAAGGGGGATCGGGGTGAAATACTAGTGAAACATCCGCATATAGAGTAGAGGGTCACTAAATGTGTAGTCTACAGCTGCTCTGATACCGTTTTTATGTCTCGCTGACACGTTCGCTACGAAACTTAATTAATCTCGCAATCACCCATTCCTGCCACATGGCATGGTTCCGTATAGCATATACAGGGTGGAACATAAGTCGTCAACAGTAATACGTTTTTATAACTCTATAAACAGCTAATAATTGAATGCCTCACAAGTTACTTAGAAATAGTTATGTTTTTATAACGGTTATTTAAGCGATTTAAAACGTCAAATGTAATAAATATTATTAAATTTTACACGAAATTACAAAATTGGCGTTATTAATTACTTCAATTTGAAGAGGTAAAAGTTATTCCATTGTTTATATTATAAAGACAAACGGGTCTTAATCGCGTAAACTTACGTTTACGTCATGCCCAAAACGTTAGGATATAATATAATTAAACATAAGTATACGCGACTAAGACCCGTTTGTCTTAAAAAATATTAGTGATAATCGTGAAAGTTTAAATCAATATATTCCATTGTTTGTCTTAAAAATCCATTTGGATATTCTAAACCCAAAAAATACAAAAACATAAACCCCAAAAAATTAAATACGAAATACATAACTTGTCTATTTTTAAGTAAAAAATTGTAGGGCATTTAATTGTTAGTTGTTTATAGAGTTAGAAACGTATTACTACTGTTCACGACTTATGTATGGTCTAATAGATACGAATAAATTTAGGGAAACCGAAAATAATAATCACACGCTTACACATAATTTAATGTCGATATCGATAAACGACACTAGTTTAGGTAAGCTCAATTAAGGCTTGTCATGTGGGTACCAGGCGACGATACACAATATACACATATAAATATAATTGATAGATACTTAAATACATACAGCCACGAGCATGATAAATAAATACACAAATAATGTCCTCGCCGGGATTGGAACCCGAAACCTCCAGCTTTGTATGCAGGTTCACTACCAACTAGGCTACGGAGGCTGACATATTATAGTCTCGCTCCATAAGTTTCTTTTTTCGTTCGATTACTCACAAAAAATAATACAATAAAAACCAGCCAAGTGCAAGTCGGACTCGCGCGCGAAGGGTTCCGTACCATTATCAATTTATTATTTAAAAAATACAGTTAAATCAACCTACCTCACTACACTACACTATACGAGATAATTTAATCAAATCAAAAATCGTTGATAGAGTTTATTAATGTGCATAACATATATTTTTTTTTGAATTTTATATCGCGTAGTTTAAAAAAATAGAGGGGGGGGCACATTTTTCAGACTTTGAGAGCTGATATCTCGAAAACGATTTGCTTAAATTAAAAAAAGATTTATAAACCTTCATATCATTTTCAAAGACCTTTCTATTAATACCCCACACGCTTATATATAATTAAAAAAAAATTCTATCCCTCAGTTACATGTATGGAGTTGGAGGGCCCCAATGGTTTTTTTTACAATTTAGTATCATAATCCTGTAGTGGTTTATACAACACATATCCTTACAAAATTTCGTTACTGTAGCATTTATACATAGTTTACGAGTAAATCGGCTGTGACAGACGGACAGACGGACATGACGAATCTATACTCGTAATGATTCCGTTTTTGCTGTTTTGGCTACGGAACCCTAAAAATTAAGTAGCTTTCTATTACCTCATTTAGAGATTTAGATTTGTGATGATTAAAAATTTAAAATAAAGAGTACGGTCATTACTATGGGAATCCAAACATTTAAAAAGTTAAATCAATTGATGGGTTAGGCGTAAGCGAAACTTTAGGGCCTAACCGACACGAGCATGACAAAAGTAGAATTTGTTGTACAAAAAAACCGGCCAAGAGCATGTCGAGTCATGCTCAGCGTAGCGTTATGTAGTTATTCGAAACCTGCTGGGCCGATTATGCTCAAAATAGTTTTATCTTAAAGTATTCTATAAGCCTATCTTAAAGGGTCGGTATCAAAACGACTGGTTTCTCAATACGACCAGAACTACATAAAGACTAGATCACAAAACGACCACATCTGCGAAACGCCTGTATCTCGTAATGACTTTCTAGTAAAACAACCACAAAGCATAAAGTCTGAATATCAGAACGGCTAACTATCAAAATTACTTGTTCGCAAAACGACCACTTCGCAGAAGGTATAGATCTTAAAATGCTCTAAGACCAAAATAACTAGATCTTAAAAGAACTTCATAGTGAACCGACTACAATTTATGGTAGCAAAACGACTAGTTACTACGACTAGTTAAACGACTAGTAGACAGAATAGCAACTACATAGACTATTAAATAATCTCCAGCTCTAGGCTGTGGGAACTATATATGAAAAAGGCGTTTTCTCAAACTTGCTACGGAATGTTGATGTTACTTACTTTTTATTAAACCCGGAAATACTATGTATCCGGTGGCATATGCTAAGATGATATGTAAAGAGATTTCATGTATTTATTTCACACCTAGGACTGCAAACAAACTGCCTTTTGTTTTGAAACGTCAAATTGTGACACTATGTCTTGACATTCAGCCACAGAAAAAAAAATAACCTAAGAACTAATGTCTATACCACCAGGTAAAAGGATACCTCAAACAGATTTAAAAAAAGTTAGGCGCGAATGTTTTTTTTTTAATGTTGTACGATACTGTACTATTGGTTTATTTACAAATCAAATAGTATGGTTCGGCGAAATCAGTTCGTTTTATTTCATGGCAAGTTTGAGAAAAGCACTATACAAATCTCGGCGAGAAACAGGGTTACAGGCCGCGTATTCCTATCTGGCCTCAGTTCCTTCGGCCAGATATATCTACTTGGCCTGTAACCCTTCGTTTCCCGTCCTCTATAGTAATGTACTATTATACAAGTTTTTTTTTACTTTTAATCGCTGTTTTTTCTAAACTTAGGCACACATACACGTCATCAGCTTATCTCAGTCTACTACTGGACGTAGGCTTCTTCTATTAACTATGCGTGTTGAGGTTGTATTTGTATATGTATATGTATAGTTTTTATACAATTTATTTATACTTTTTTATTGTCATTGGTTGTCTTTATATGCTATTTTTTAAAATATGTCATATTCAAAATTGTAAATATTTATATGTCAGTGATCAATAAGCCGTTGGTAAACACAGTCAGCTGTTTGGTTAAATTTAGTTTTATGCTCAGCTATCGTTTGATTTTCAACAATGCGTATGCATCTATATTGATTAGGATGTAAAATTATCATCCCCATTTTACGTGTAGGGGGAGGTGGAGGTACCCAAAAAAAAAGTTTTTCTATATTTTATTCTACTAATTTTTCGGCTAATTTTTTTACAATACGTAGTATACCATACCAAATTGGAAATTTCTGGTACCAGCGGTCACTGAGCTATGCTGAGGACAGACGGACGGACAGACGGACAGACAGATATGGTGAAACTGCGAGGGTTCCTAGCTTACCACGGAACCCTAAAAAATGGCTAAAACGCTAATATCCAGGGAGAAACGATTTTATGGAAAAAGGCAGCTTCCATTTCCTCTTGGCCGTCAGGGAGAATTAGAAACGGTAAATACAGGTGCTGCTGTCAATGTATAGGTACATACTCGATTGTACAGCGAGGGGAGTTAAATCGTCGTCGAGTCAAATATTAGGAACGAAGACGTTACCGTTTAGCGTGCTACGCGTCCCTTGCGCACTTGCCTAGATTTGGGCGGCGACTGCCATATTCTTATTTCGCCAGGTGAGCAGTATATAGTGGGTTGTAAACTTACCTCACAAATAAATAAATAAATAAATAAATAAATATCTTGGGACATCTTACACAAATCAACCTAGTCCCACGGTAAGCTCAATTAAGGCTTGTGTTGTGGGTACCAGGCGACGATATATATAATAGATAGATACGTATAGATACTTAGATACATACACAGCCATGACCAAGGAACAAACATTTGTGATAAATAAATACACAAAGAATGCCCTCGCCGGGATTCGAACCCGGAACCTCCAGCTTCGTAGGCAGGGTCACTACCAACTAGGCTACAGAGGCTGACAAATGTATAAAACATAACTCCTCTTCAAAGTTACTTAACGATATTATAATTTAGAGACCGGGAATAAGATTATTTTAAGATCTTTATTCTAAGTATCAAATAGTAGAATTAAGTTGTATTTAACAATAAATAAATTAATAAAAAAAAATAAAAAACACGACTGCCGTTTTAAGCGAACTGAAAAGTAACAAATAATTCCTTTTTCAGGTTAATTATTGTTAGCGTATCTACATAATAATAGGCGCTTGTCTTATTACTTACTAGATTTTGTTTCAATTGCAGTCGGGGAACCTCCATATATTTATATTTTCCGCAATGAAAGGTTCCCCGACTGCAATCGAAACAAAATCTAGTAAGTAATAAGACAAGCGCCTATTATTATGTAGATACGCTAACAATAATTAACCTGAAAAAGGAATTATTTGTTACTTTTCAGTTCGCTTAAAACGGCAGTCGTGTTTTTTATTTTTTTTATTAATTTATTTATTTGAAACTTTTTAGTGCATCTGGAGATTCTTTAAAGTTGGTTAGAAT